>MDKI01023006.1:0-58005 GCA_005239505.1 Nicotiana paniculata
TATATATATATATATATATATATATATATATATATGTATATATATATATATATATATATATACGTATATATATATTGGATCGGGCTGCACGCGACAACAGTTGTTATATGGTACCTGATGAGTGAGAGTGCTGAGTGTGAGCATTGACTTATGAGAGTACAATCACGAGTGACTAAGGGGCCTTATTTGTGAGCGACACTGTGCCCGAGTGGCTAATATTTTTATGAAACTACAGTTTTCGCTTTTCTTTACACTGAGCCTCTTTGATAAATGTTGACTAATGTTTTATACTAGTTTAAACGGAAAAACTTGAGTTTTGTGAAATCTTTGGTAAATGTGGACTCTTGACTTGATCTATTACCTTTACTGGTATTTATTTTTATGAAACTCTAAAGTTTAAATGCTCGTCACTGCGCTCAAGTTTTTAGATACTTTGGTTAATTAATGAGTTGTCATATCACGTTACTCCCTGCACCTTGTGAGCAGATTCAAGTACCGAGACAGGGCGATAATTGAGCTACCCCATTTGGAGCATTGTTCGGAGATTGTGAGGCAGCTGCTCGGTGTTCGTAGCCTACCATTTCTCTTTCCTACGCTGCCATTTTACTTTACATTCCCAGACTTTTTGTAGTAGAGGATCTGTATTAGACTGTATCACCTCTTAGATGCTCATGACGGTTAACTCCAGATGTTGGGGCTGTGTTTAGAGGTTCTAATCATATTTATTGTTTTGAAATTCTTAAGAAACAGAACTTTTATGAACATTTTTGGATATTTGATGTATTAAAAGGAAAATCATTATGTTAATTTCAGTGAATTGGCTAGCCTAGTATCACGATATGCGCCATCACGACCAGTTTAGGTTTTGGGTCGTGACAACTCTAATCATGGCAGCTAGAAAGTTAAGACTGTACTTTCAATGTCACCCAATTACTATTGCAACTTCATATCCTTTGAGAAATATTTTTCATAAGCAAGAACTGTCAGGTGGACTGGCTAAATGGGCAATATAACTAAGCGAATATAGCATAGTCTATCAATCTAGGACTGCAATAAAGTCTCAGGTTTTAGCCGATTTTGTCGCAGATTTTAACACTAGCTTAATTTCTGAAGTAGAAAAAGAGTTACAAATCTTTACTAGAGCTAATCCAGGAATGTGGACTCTATTCACCGACATCTCTTCTAATATCAAAGGAGCGGGGTTGGGAATTGTTTTAATACCACCTTAGGGTGAAAAGATAAGGCAAGCTATTAAATGTTATCCCATTACTAACAATGTAGTGGAGTACGAAGCTGTCATTGTAGGACTCGAATTAGCACGAGAACTCTCAATTGAGTAGATCCTGATCAAAAGTGACTCTCAACTAGTGGTTAACCAGATGCATGGGACTTATACTGCTAGAGAGACTCGAATGCAACAATATCTGGAAAAGGCACGAGTCCTGGTGAAACAATTCCAGTCATGGAAGATTATGCAAGTACATAGAGAGGAAAACACAGAAGCGGATGTGTTAGATAATCTTTTAGCAATTACCGATGTAACGAATAAAGACAATGCTATTGTGATACAATTATTTCATTCAGCAATTGACCAGGACAAGAATGAGGTAACATTTAACATTTAATTGGAGGCAGATGCTTTTAAACAGGTGCGAGAAAAAGAAGTGAAAAGTTTCATATGGCGAAACATCATATGTCGTTTTGGTGTACCAAAGGAAATTGTATGTGACAATGGCCCACAATTCATAGGCTCTCAAATCACAGAATTCTTTCAAAGCTGGCAAATCAAACGAATCAATTCTTCACCATATCATCCTGTTGCTAACGGGAAAGCTGAGTCAACAAATAAAATCATTGTTAACAATCTGAAGAAACAATTGGAAAAAGCTAAGGGAAATTGGTCTGAAGAACTACTGGCAGTATTATGGGCTTATAGAAATACTGAGAAAGAAAACCGGGGGTGAAACTCCATTCGTGCATGTTTACAACTCAGAAGCTCTATTACTAGTGGAAATTGGTGAACCGAGCATGAGATTCACAACAACAGCAGAAGAAACAAACAATGACGAGTTGAGAACAAATCTGGATTTACTCGAGAAAAGGAGAGAAGCTGCTATAATATGCATGCAAGCTCAAAAGAAAATCATAAAGCGATATTACAACAGAAAAGCTCACCTCAGATACTTCAAAATTGGGGACTTTGTCCTTAAGAAAGTTTTTCAATCAACAAAGGAGGCTGGACGAGGAAAATTAAATCCAAATTGGGAAGGACCCTACAAAGTGCGTGGTATTGCTGGAAAAAGAGCTTATGAGCTGGAAACCATGGATGGCAGAATTTTACCAACAAGTTGGAAGGTTGTTCACTTGAAGAAATATTACTTCCAAGGAGAAGGAATATCCACGGTCAGGTATCATTACGTTCAATTTTATTTAGTACAGTTAAAATTATACTAACCATTTTAGATGATAGGAAAAAAGCTAATCTATAACCAGATAATGATATTAGACCTGAATAGACACGAGGAAAGATCTGAATTCCCGGTCTAGGGTTACAACTTTCTGATGGACGTTTCAAAGGGTTAAGAAGTCATCATCTAAACTATATACCTTCGAGTCCTGTATGTTTTTTTTTTTCAGGAAAAGGACCACAATAAAGGAATAGTCAAGTGCTCAAGATGTCATTCTTCAAAGCTCAAACACTTGGGGGACTATACAATATGGAAAGAGGCAAAGAATACTATCAAAAGAGTTAAAGTTCAAGCCTGAAGATCCATTTTTACCTAAATGTCAAAAGTTATGAGCAGAATCAAAGAGCCAAAGACAAAAACACAAAGACTGATTCAGAAACCTACAAAGAACACACTCGTGAATATAAACGATTATTTAGGTTAAAGGAAGAATTTAGTTAACGGGAACCCCCGTGTTTATTCAAAAACCTGTTGTAAGAGAGTCATAGACAATGCTCAGACACATGTAAAATGTGAATTCCGAAAGAGTCATAGACAATGCTCAAACACATGTAAAATGTTACGAAAGTTCGAATAATATAAAGACTTTTTGCAAAACATTATTGGGAAAAACATGTGAATTTCTATCTCTCTTTTGTATGTTTACACCATTATGAAGTTGAGACGTCTTCTTCATTAAGTGTCATTCACAAAAGGGCCCTCTTTTATAAATCGTGCTTATTTCAAAAAGACACGAAATATTGAAGCATTTTTAATGCAAAATTAAATACCAAAGGGGTAAAACAAAAACCCGAACGTAAAGCATGCAAACACTTAAGAGTAAAATGAAAACTTGAAAAACAAAAACAAGTCATGCAAAGAAATGTAAATATTAATATTATATAATGGTAAAAATTAAGTATTAACTTAGCTTAAAGCAAAAGTGTTTATACAAAGTTTCCCCTAAGTTGTCACTGGGGACTTACTAAACCAAACTTCACACCCAAATGGGACCAGAGGTAACCACCAACTATTCCTAAAAAGAAAAAAAGAAGGGTTGATAAACACTTTCACTGGCCCTGGGAGGATTATCTTCATCAGCAGGAGGAGCGGCTTGAGATGGCGAGGCTTGGGCAACAACTTCATCAGGCACGATCTCATCACCATTGGAACTTCAACTTCAGGTGATGAAAAATTTTGACTTTGCCGAGATTTTTCAATCGTCTCCTTAGTCTTGGCAATTTCATCTTCTAAATTAAAATTTCCTTGGCCTATTTCTGTCAATGTGTCAAGACGGGCATTCAAATAATCCCAACTCACATCAATAGCTACCTTATCCTCAAGAGCATCGTAATATTTCTCCCATTGTTCAATATCGACTCTCAGCTCATCTCTTTCAACCACGATAACATCATAAGAAGCCTGCAAATGGGCGAGAGATCTTTCTAGAAACTGGATCTTGTTTGAAGATTCATGGAGGTCCTCTTGGTTCTGGGTAAGTGATTGCACAAGTTCACCAGCATAAGCCTCTGTCTGGTCCAACAAAGCCTTCAAGCTTCTTATCTCTTTAGTAGCATGGGAAAGCTTCTCCGCAAAGGAAGACTCCAAGATGTTTTTATCATTGCCTGCTTGACTTGAGGAAGCTTTCTCGATGGTCAACTCCGCCGCAATTACTCTAATTTGCTGCTCCAAGGTACAATTCTCCTCCTCTACTGCCTCCATATCAAGCTGAAGACTCAAAAATTGCTCCTTCCAGTTATCAGCCTCGGTATGATAGTCATTCGCTAATTTCTACATATGAACGATTCTTTTCATCAATTATGTACCAATAAGATTGATTTGCACAAAAAGAGAAGTCAAATATTGGTACGGGATATATAAAAAAGGGGAAACAGTATAAAAGATACCTTTAAGGACGAGTGTACAATCTCGTTCATCCAAGTTAAAGAGCTATGACTTTCCAACTTAGACTTTTCAACTGGGCCTATCCGAGGGTTAAACTACACATCCGCCTGGCCTGATTTCTTTAAGAGGCTACCTCCCGCAGGAACCTCTATTATAATTTGCTTCATCTCCCCACTATTCAAAGATCCTACTTTGACAAATAGAAGGCACGAAATTAGGGGCAGATGAAGGATCCACATATGGAATAGGCGGGGGAGCAGAAAAAGCAATAGGTACGGCAGACGAAAGTTCCACTGGAGCAGATGGAGGAAAAATAGCAAGAGGTGCTTCCTCCGAAACTGTGCCAATGCCTCGGTGGAGTAATTGTTCAATTGATTCATTGGCAGAGGAAGGATTTGAATCTTCAGGAGCGGAGAGCTCTGACTCAGGCGCGGAAGGTGGATCATTAATTGGAACAGATTCATCATCAGAAATGACCTTTCTTCTCTGTGACCTCCGAATCGGTGAACCTTCCTCCTGCTCTTCCTCATCTTCCAAGGCCCGAGACCCACTTGCTTTCCTTTTTGATGAAGAGGAGTTCACAATAATTTCTTGTTCCTTAGCCAAAGAAAGTTTCGAAGCAGATAGTGCAGTAGCAGAGACCCCACGAGCGGAAAACCTTGACAAATAAAAGGGGTTAGGGAAGCTTCAAAAGGAGAAAGAAATGAAATATAAAAAAAAACCTACCATGGGTTTTCACTTTCCAACCAAACCTCGCCGAGAGGTACTTCCAAGAACGTTCTTCCATTGGAAAAATCAACAAAAATTTTTTCTACCCAACCACGGAAATTGGAGACCTCCTCAACGGTTCCCATGGTTGCCCAAGAAGAAAAAAAAAGTCACGGTACTGACAATTTATAAAAAAAAATATAAAGAAGAAAGTGAGCAAAACTGTACTCACGTGAGAAGTTCCACTTCTCAGGGAAGGGGAGATTCTCTTCACCTACCAAACCTTTAGTAGGGACAACAACATACTATACATACCACCCTCTATCTTTATCATCATCAGGTATAACCAAAACTCTTTTACTCCTAGTCGCAAGAGTAAAAACTTCTTGGCGGAGCAACATAGGAGAATAGAGATGAATGAGATAACGAAAAGTAAAAGGAACTGAAGCTAAGGTGGACAAATATCTAAGGCATGCTACTGCCTCTAGATAAGAGGACCGATCTTTCCCAAGCAAATATTAAAAAATCGACAAAACCCTATGATGACCGGGTCGATGGGAGGCTTGAATCCTAAAGTAAAGGGGTAAGTATACACAAAAGAATACCCAGTTCTGTAAGAGGTTATTCTATGATTCTCATTCGGAAGCAAGACTGGAAAGTCATATTTCCAATAACAATCTCTACGCACGAGTGAAACTAAACCCTCAGTGATTTGAGTGGGGTAAGATCAGCACGATCATGAGATGTCATATAATAAAGCTGTTTTCTTATGGCCTCACTATCCTTTACAAAAGAAAACTCAGCAGGAACAATTTCATCAGCTTTTGGCTCACGAAGTGGTTTGTTAACATTATCATTATCCCCGTGGAGTCTGAGGCTGTTGTCACCATGTGTAGCTGTGTTTTGTGAGTTTGACATGATTTATCCTGAAAATAAAATTCTTGACAAAAAACAAGCGTAAAATAGTGTGTTATACTAGAATTAAAACTGAAAAATCACTATTATCCTTATCCCCATGGTGGGTGCCAACCCTTTTACCTCAAAATATGAGTAGCAATTAAACATTTAATGTAGTTATAAGGATATGTGATCTAATTCAATGCCAATTGATAAATAGCTAAATAAGTAAAGGAATTAAACAATTAGAATAGATCAAACCAGTGTGGTAGCATGTTATCGACCCCGATCTGAATTTGACTCGAGATCAAGTGCCAAGAACAGTAAGAGAATCAATAGTAATATGAACAATAAGAACTATAAAGAGTTAAGGGCGAATAAAAGAGCAGAATGCTTTGTATTTCTCTGTAATGGCGTAAGTGGTAAGTGCGTATGATGATGATAATAATAATATTTTTTCATAAAAATGAACAGGATTCCTCTTTATATAGTAGAGGAATCCTAAATAAGGTATGAATCTAATTTCGGAAGTAAAATACATGATTGATACCATTAATCGTTAATGGTTCTATCGGTTCCGATATTCTCACCGAGATTGGTGGTTGATCGTGGATATCTCGTGATTCTGTTACTGTAGTGTTGATTTAGCTTGACCTCGATCCCTTTGCCTTCATATTCTCTAAGCTCGGACTTGCTTCGGTACCGGCTCATTCTCGAGACATACCCTCGAACCTGTAGAATCAGGTATCCTCGATTTTTACCCTATACAAAGAGTAAGATGGTTATTTTATTAAAAAAATAAATGACTTAAGTTGTTTTCCCTCATATGATGAAGTAAAATATCTTTTTATTATTTTCAAAAATATAAGATAAAAAAAACACCAAATATATTATATAGTTTACAAATTTTAGTACCGATTCTCTCTTGATGACATCTCGTTGATGAAATCTATGTAACTACTAGATGCCAAACTTGACTTCTTTCAATTTGGTTGAGTTCATATTGCATTGCATTCACCCAGTCTGCATCCTGAAAAGCCTCAACATCATTTTTAGGTTGATTAAGATATAGGAAAGCATAAAAAACACACAGATTCTTCAAAGAGGATCTGGTTTTGATTCCAGAGGTTGGATCAGTGATAATGTTCTCAATAGGGTGAGAACTTTGATATATGTATGGTTTCACAACCAACTGGTTAATCCTTGAAGTTCCTTCAGTGCCTTGTTGTTGTGGAACACGATCAGGTCCAGGTTCCAATGAGGTTTGGAAATTAATTTGTTTAGTTCGCCCTGTCATGTTGCTAGGGAGGGATGAACTTGTTCCATCACTTGTTCCTTCCTCCAGTGTTGCTCCAGTTTGGACTGAGTTTCTGACCAGCCCAATTTCTTCATCCTCTTGTTCCTGTCTCTCAGAAAGAATGTTAGTTTCATCAAAAACTACAGGCACACTTTCTTCAACACACATAGTTCGTTTGTTATAGACTTAATCCTTACTATGTGAATAACATCCAAAGAATACTCCCTCATCACTTCTGGGATCAAACTTACCTAGGGAATCTTTACATTGTTGTGCACAAATCACTTGCAACCAAAAGCCCTGAGGTGGGATATATAAGGCTTTCTCCATTTAAGTAACTCATAGGGAGTCTTCTCTACAAGTGGTCTGGTCATGCACCTGTTTATGATATAGCATGCAGTATTAATAACTTATGCCCAGAAGCTATGAGGTAGTTTACTAGAAAGAAGCATAGTCCTAGCCATATCTTCACGTGTCCTATTCTTTCTTTCAACTACTCCATTTTGTTGTGGAGTTCTAGGAGCAGAAAAGTTGTGATCTATGCCATGATCATCACAAAATTCAGCAAATTTAGCATTTTCAAATTCAGTGTCATGATCAGACCTAATTGATGCAAGTTGATTTCTTAATTGTTTTTTAATTTTTCTAACAAATGAAGTAAACATGTCAAATGCCTCATCTTTAGATGTTAGAAACAATGTCTAGGTAAATTTAAAATAGTCATCAACAAGCACCATCACATATCTCTTACCACCTATGCTTAAGGTTCTCATAGGACCATAAAGATCCATATGGACCAGTTCCATCGATCTGGTGGTACTTACCACTTTCTTACTTTTGAAAGAGGATCTTACCTGCTTCCCCCTTGCACAAGTCTCACAGACTTTGTCTTCCTTGAACTTAGTGTTAGGCAGACCTATCACTAAGTCCTTGGAGACTAGTTTATTAAGTTAACTCAGACTTGCATGTCCAAGTCTCTTATGCCAAAGGAGGGGATCACTGTCCAGCACACTTAAGCATGTTAATTCATTTTCTGAAAGTGTGGACAGATCTATGATGTATATATTGTTCACTCTTTTTCCCTGTAAAACAATCTTGTCAGTGATAAGATTTATTACAAAACAATTTGTAGAGGTGAATGCTACCAAGTTACCTCCGTCACATAGTTGTCACACACTGATTAGGCTATATTTCAAGCCATCTATTAGGTAGACATTCTCAATGGAACGAGTTTCATCATTACATACCTTTACCAACCCTAATTATTTCACCTTTCTTTCCATTTCCAAAGGATACATTTCTTCCTTTGAGGTCACCATATTGGATACTTCGTTTCACTTGAACCTACAAAAGAAAATTAAGGGTTAGTCTTAGGAAACTCAAACTAGTTTGGGTCCCTTTCTATAAGCAAAAGGATGAATTAAATTCTTTTTAGCCCAATTTGGTAACTAATTTTTCCCTCGAACAAAACTTTTATTCTTTTGACTAGCCTGCTCTTTTGCATTGCATTCACTTTTGTAGTGACCAGTCTTACCACAGTGGGTACATATTTTGTTCTCAGGAAGGGTGAGGTACTTGCTTTTAGGATCCCATTTAGGCAGCTGATTCCCAAAGCCAAGTCCTCTCTTATTGCTGCTATAATATTCATTTAGCCATGTCAAAGCATCAGAGTATCTGTTCCATTTACAAGTTCTGTCTAGTTCATGCTTGACCTCACCAAGTTCCTCCTTCAACATTCTTATATGTTCCTCCTTCCTATACAAATCTTTTAGTTTACCTACATTTTCTTCTAAGGTGAGTTGAGAGTTATCAGCTATCTTTTTACTAGTTCCTACTTTCAATTTTATATTTTTAGATTTTAACTCTAGGACATTTGTCTCAAGTGGATGAACCTGGTTCTTCAGAGGAGTGTTTTCACTTAAAGTATCACTTACTCTGAGTTCCAGGTTTTTACACTTTGCTTTTAAAATTACACACTCCTTAGACAGTTGTTCCTTTTCCTTATTAATTACTTCCGATTCATCAATAAAGTCTAGTAGTAATTCAGAGAGTTTTTCTTTGGACAAGTATTTAATCTTGTCTTTAAGATGAAATATACTTACCTCAGATTCATCATCTGATTCACCAATTTTCATAAGTGCTTGTTCATCTTCATCTTCATCACTTGACTCCTCATCTGAACTTTCTCCCCAAGCACCGAACATAGCCTTTGTTGATACTTTGTTTTTTTTTGGGATGAACCTGTTCCTTCGTTCAGACCTTCCCTTTTTCCATTCAACTTCCCACTGAGGGCAGTTCTTGATGTTATGATCAGTCTTCCCACATTTGTAGCATCCTTCATTAGTTGATTTTTCTGGTACCCTTGCCTTGTTGTAGTTTCCACCTCTTGCAAAGCCCTTTCCTCTCATAAGACATTTCTTGAAATCCTTGGTGATCATAGCCATTTCATCTTCTTTCATATCTTCTTCTCCTTTAGTGATTCTCAATGCCAGACTCCTTTCCTTCTTGGGAACATCCATCTTCATTATCTGCCTTCTAAGTTCATAGGCAGTAAGATTTCCAATTGGCTCATCCAGTTTGAGAGTTGCAATGTTCTTGGATTTTTGAATTGCAGTGATCTTGCTCTTCCATGATACTGGAAGAACCCTTGTTAAAATATTCTCGACCTTTTCTTCCTCAAGAAGAGTCCTTCCAAGAGATTTCTGTTCATTAGTCAATGTAGTGAACCTAGTGTACATCTCTTGAATGGTCCCTCCTTCATTCTTAGAGAAATTCTCATATTAAGAATATAGTAGAGTACCTCCGGATCTCTTCACTTGAGCAGTTCCTTCATGATCCACTTGAAAAGTGTCCCAAATTTCCTTGGTAGTAGTACAATTTTGAATTCTACTGTACTCATCTAGACAAAGTCAACACATAAGCCACTTCTTGGCCTTAGCATTTTTCTCCCACTTTCTCAAATCCTCAGCAGTGCAGTCAGCTCTTGTCTTTGGCACATCTACTCCTTAAGCATTTTTCTTCATGGTGGTTAAAGGACCAATCAGTAACAATATCCCATAGTTCTTAGTGTTCTCCAATTATATGGTCTTTCATACTGTTCTTCCACATAGAGTAGTACTGGCCATTGAATAGTGGAGGCCTAGCGGTTGATTATCCTTCCCAGCTCCCAGGTGGTGCACTCATATTGTTATTTTCCTAAGATGTTAGCATCTTCAAGGATAACCCGCTCTGATACCAATTGATGTTCTAAAACGTCAATACCACACAAGAGGGGGGGGGGTGATTTGTATGGTGTCCGATTTTCGCATGCACTAGTTATAGAAGGACCAGGTTCTTCTATTTTTTCCAACCAATACTATTTGCGGAATAATAAATACAGAAAATAAAGAACACAAGGATTTTACGTGGAAAACACCTGTCTCAAAAGGTGAAAAACCACGACCTAATTTCCAGTAGGATTTTCCCAAATACTCCACTAAAATCACTGAGCCAAAAACAACATTTACAAAAACTCTTTGTAAACCTAGGATTAACTCTAATCCCTTTGTGACAAACTAGCTTCTAGCTATTTGCGACAAACTTCAAGTTAGCTATAACTTGAACACTCAGTACCTATTACAAATGCTTCTAGATAAATCTAAAAGGGTACAAATTGAAATCCCTACTACAAGTAAACTAGACTAAAAGACAACAGTTGGAACTGGTTCTTCTAGCTGGTCGAAGTAGCTTCAGAGTCGCACACTTAAATCTCACACGAACTGCTTGCAAAATTGCTTGCTAATTTCTCTCAATTCTTTCTTTGCTTCTACTTTTGTGCGTCCCTGTAAAATAAGAACCATCTGCAATATATAGGATAACTTGACGAGAGATGTTCTAGAGTTCTAATGCTACTCTTCCTTGGTTAAGAGTTCTAGTTAATCTCAACTCCTCGAATCCTTCCTTATCTTTGATTATGTTCTTACTGAATAAGAAGTCCTTATCCTTATTATTTTGCAATCATTTTGATCAGGAGATATCTCTTTAATTTGCATATTTCATTTATTTCCTGCATGTGCACCTCACGTGACTTTAACTCTGCATGTGTCTATCTCTCCAGTGATGGACCTGTTCATCTTTTAGTTCCTTTGTCAATCTTCAAAACCATTCAATTTCTTGGGCCAAAAGTATGAAACCCTGAAATACGTGTTATGTGATAGGGTTGGGACCCATAATCGTCGTTTCTTGCTATCATTTCACAGATTTCATTGATATTTTGCACTCAGTCATATTCATGCATTCATATCATATCTCAGTCTCAGTTGTTATTTATTGATACATCATATCATTTTTGTCAGAATAGTTTCATGACATTGTGAGCCCGTGAGTGATACTGGAGAGATTGATGATTGAGTGAAATCGGGGGCCTGTTTGTGAGGATATTGATACTATAACACGTGATTTGTCCGTGTATCACGTTAGTTGTACGTGCAGATCTAGATATTGATATTATAGCACGTGAGTTGTCCGTCCAGCACGTGAGTTTTCTGTGAGGATTATATCGCTTGGGCTGTTGGAGCCACTCCGGATTCTGTACACCCCTGTGAGCGCGGTTGATTATATTGATGGATGGATCATCCCTGGACATGGATCTTGTGCAAAGCATTTAAAAGCCTGGAGATGAATATTCTCCATGGGGCCCGATTGTCATTCCTCGGTACTGAGTGACTGATGGTCAATGATGTACATATTCCAGGATGGATCTTCCCCGGGCCGTACGGGCCATATACAATACTGAGTGGTTGAGCATGATGAGTGAAAAGTGTGAGAAAATGAGATTGAGTACTCTAAGAGTGTGAGTAGATGATTCATCTCTGAGATACATAGAATTTTCATGCACACATGACATACATGCATAGAGATGCATTTTTCCTCATGTTATATCGTATCACGTCATTCATGACTTTTTAGACACATTAATATGTGGGCATAGAGAGGTATTTCACACTTGTTATCTGTAGAGAAAATGAAATATCTCATTTATTGTGGAAAGGATATTTGGAAAAATTACAGTTTTCAAACTTGTATTTTTGTCATTTTTGGTGAAAGAATTGGCTTTTCAGTAAGATACATGAAAAGCATGACTTTTCTGGAACTGTGAACGAGATGAGCATTTTTACTTCTGAGACACCTCTTTTATAATTGTATTATGTTGTTATGAATTGTTGTGGGATATTGGTATTAGACTTGACCTTGTGTTAGCCTGTCACTGCTTTCAACCTAACGTTTGGTTTGTTACTTACTAAGTACATATGGTCGGTTGTACTCATACTACACTTCTGCACCTTGCACGAGATGTTGGCTGTTGATGTTGCTGTGTTCGGTGGGAGCTGGATTGAAGATGTACTTGCCTGCCGGTTGTAGCTTCCCCTTGTTCGTGGTAGTTTTAGATCTATAAAACTCTGTCTATATACTTTTCAAACATATGATGTAATTATTTCATTTCAGCTTTGTAAATTTTATTCTTAGAAGCTCATGATTTATACTACCAGTCCTTGGGAAATATTTAGGATTTAGATATTTTGTTTTACTTGATTCTCTTATTAAATTTCATTAAAATTGGATAGTAGTTTATTGCCTTGCCTAGCAAGTTGGGTTAGGTACCATCACAACTAGTTGGATTTTGGCTCGTCACTTGTGATTCCATGGTTGAGGTGCGAGATGTGATTTTGGTGTGCTAATGATTGGCCTGTGTGAAGGAATTGAGGCCCTGATTTTGACTGTAGCTTGAGCACTGAGATTTCGACTGTTGGAGCAAGTACTTTTGGGACTTATACGTTTGTTGGTGTCTCTATTAGTGGAATTTGTGATTGGATGTCTACGTGGTGAGTATGATTTGATTGCGAGATGTGTTCTGATTATTCGAATGTGACGAGAAGAGTTTGCTTAAGAGGTAGCAAGGACTATAAGGTGTTTAATTTCTGTCTTGATTTGGGGTATGGTCTCGAGTTATTGGTGTGCTGAAAGACCTCTCATGTTGTTTAGTTGTGGAGTGAAGTAGATTTTCATGTCTTGTTATTAGTTCAGACTCAGGATGTTTAAGTGATTGCGTAATAACTATGACTGTGGATGAGTATAGAGAGATATCATTTTGAGGCAAAGCAAGTGGGTACCTCCGCGAGGTACTTGAGGTTGTGTGGTCCCTATGATGTTTTGTATGGAGTTCTCTTTTACCAGTGAATATGGTGAAATTTGAGTTTGGATTACTTTTGGAAGTTGGCTTGACTATTACAAGTGTGAATGCGAGATTTGCTGATAATTTTAAGTATTAGATGGTTTGCATTACAGGAGCTCGGGAAGGATTTAGTTGAGTCTCACTATAGTATCATGGCAGTAATAGAGTATGGGCATTATGAGTTATTGTGTGTTTTGATCTATGGCTTTGAGCCAAGCGGGGGAGTCTACTATCGACGAGTTGATTGTACGATTATGTGTTGTATTGGTTTCGGTTTGAGGTATGCTGGTGAATCAATTATGAATGTAGGGGTTGAGATTGAGGATGACTCGAGTAAGGGAATTTTTGGATACGAGTTGTATTACACTCTATTGGTATATGTGAATCATGGAATAATTGAGTGGTTAGTCGTAAAAGGATGTGGTTTAGATGGAGTAGGAATTTGCTCGGTTACCTAGGAGTGTGGGTTACTCCCTTGGGTGTTGGTGTGATAATGGAGCACAGGTATTTCGGTCTGTTTATTCAGTTTAATTGTGATTGAGAAGAGTGGATGACTCTCGAGAATGGTGCTAATGAATTCAAGATTTATATGTAGCGATTTGGAATTTTCAAGAATTGTATATGGCTAGAAACTGAGAGTTAAATTGGACATTGATGAAACTTGTGGCATTTTTATATCATTGTGGATTATGCATTTCAGTGTCAAGAAGGTGAAGGAACAGTTTTTGGGTCACATAAGGTCTCTTTAGATTGTGGATTATGCATTTCAGTGTCAAGAAGGTGAAGGAACAGTTTTTGGGTCACATAAGGTCTCTTTAGATTTGGTGTCTCTGTTGTGGTGCTTCAGGGTGCTTAAGAGGGAAGTTAGCGAGTTAGGGTCCTTAGGGCGTTGTGGTTTTATACTAGGGTCTATTGTGTGGTGATGTTTGGTTGGGGATCATGGTATTCTAGCAAGGAGAAGTATCAATTTAAAGGCGATTTGGAAAGGTCTTGGATAAATAGGACAACTTGGTAGTAAGGTGGATTAGCACAGTAATGGGTATGATCGGTTCTTTGGGTACTTATGACGTAGCTAGTATCTACAGGTGTTTCGTGGAAATGCTCTTGGGTTATGGAGGCCTACATGGATGGGTGGAGTTAGAGAGATTCGGTGCTGATAGCTATGTGATGTACGAATGGGCTTCGAAGAGTATTCAATGGTTTCTACCACAGTTCGAGGAGTAATTTCCTACCAACGTGAAAAATATGTGCGTATTTGGATTCTCTCCAAGATAGGATCAAATGGAAGGTTTATGACTGATCGAATGTTTATTTTTCTTGTAACTCAGAGTTGATTATGAGAATCTTATATTTTTCACAAGATGGCATGGTAGATGCGGTGCGTTGTCTGGGATTGAGATTTGCAAGTGCAAGGTCACAGGTCAGTTTGGAAGGGAAGGACATAAATTCGTAGGCAACATAGACGATTTCAGATGACTAGGTAAATGATATTACTATTTGGTATAAATTGATGAGAGTATACATTTTAGAAGAGGCAATGTGCTTTGATGTATGGATACCTCAGTGGTATTGCAACACTCTCCCGGTTGATCGACTGCTAATATTAAAATATTTCTATGTGGCACAGAAGAATTTTATAAGTTTTCCTCGTGAGATGATAGTGTATGAGAGATGTGTTAGGCATTCTAGTGGTGGAGTTGGGATCAGATACGATGATTCGTGTGTTCTATGAATTTGGAGACTAGAGTTCTCAGGAGCGGATTATTTCATGGTTGTGGACTGTGAAGTCATGGTCGAAGCTAGCCAGATGATAGTATGTGTTATGGTTCAGTCATTGCGGGATTTCGGAGGATTATTTATCTATTTGTGGGTGCCTGGAGATTATTGGGGGTCCATTGTTAGGCCCAATTAAGATGTGTATTCTACACCGAGTCGGATTGGTTGGCTCCGTAGTGCTATTGTTGAGGGATGTGCATTTCGGTTGTTGCTGAGCTTATTCGTGTTTTGAAATTTTCTGTGAGTTACTCTTCTATACTACGGGGAGTTGTGATTCGTTGGTTTTAGGCACACATGATACGGTTCTATTGTGGTGTTATAACAGAAATTGAGCGACATAAGTAATTGGGTATTGCATGATTGAGGGCGTATTGGTTATGTTCTTTCCAGTGTAGTGTGGAATTGTGTCATCTGATTATCCATGGTTATGGTAATGCACTTTGGGTACTTGATTTCAAATTTCACATGATTATTGGTTTTGAGTAGGGTGGCTCGAGGTATATGATATGGACCAGCTTTAGGATGGAGCCACGCATTGCAACAAAGTTATGTTGAGGTATTAACCTTTGTGTTAGTGTTGGGTGAGGGTTTTACATTGTGTGATATTAGGTTCTTAGCATTTTGTTGTGTGGTACTCGTTGAGCTTGTGAGACGGTTCTCTTGATTTAGTCATTTTCGTGATTGAATACATTTGGATTGTTGCTTATTGGTGCACGGATTGCACAGTTTGTGGCTCTGAGTAGTATTGGTGTTGCGTGCCAGTAAAATAGTGGGTATTCGATAAGATGGAGTCGTCGGATCTTGGAAGGGCTCTATCATATTAGATTGCAGTATATTTGGAAGGGTAATATCAGAAGTCGGCTTAGGAATTGACTATAGTTCTTACTGAAGGAGAGGGAGCTCCACAACTTGTTGGTTTGATGAATGGTTATGAGTTTCTGCGTGTTCTTTCATTATCAGCAGTGTACGAAGGTTTTAAGATTAGTTTTGTTAGGTATGAGGTTTGTTACCGTAATTGGGTTATTTTGAGCAGCTACTGTGATCGGAGATTTTGCTATAGGTATTTGAGTTATGTGGTAAATCCTGTGATTGTAGCTTGGGTTATGGTTGCGGTTTGGTACAACTTGTTCAGACTTAATACAGTGTGTAGGTTAGGAGAGTCAGATCTTATAAGAAATTTCGGGTGTTGGAAATACGATACTAAGGCTTGTAGGTTAAGTTGAATTAAGAAATTTTAGTTCTGTTGTGTTATCGGACCTGCATGGGATATGGTGACGTGGATCACCCCTGGGTCTGTGCATAGTAAAGTTATACAATGGTTTGATGGTTTTGGGCACAAATCTTGCTTGTTCGAGGACAGATGTATGTTTAACTGAGGGAGAATGTAACCACCCGACCAGTCCATTTGAACATTTGCTCTTCGCTCGGTAGTTTGGGGGCACGCGTAGCTCTGTATAATGTATTAGGACTTGTGTGCATAATTTGAGTTACATCCGAGTTGATTTGATATGTTTCGGCGCGATTTTTTGGAAGTAAAAAGTTCATTTAGCTTGATTTGGGATGTGTTTCGTCGTTTCAGTGTTGTTATGTGTGATTTGAGGCATCGAGTAAGTCCGTGTTATGTTATGAGACTTTTTGTTATGTTCGTACGAGGTCCCGAGGGGCTCAGGTGAGTTTCGAATAGGTTTGAGTTGTGTTGCGCTCGTTTTTCTTATGGTTCGACGTCCTTTCTTCAAGCATAAGTAATATCATATTGAACAAATGAGCTCCGATTTTTGTTTAGATTTTTGCATTAGATTTGTATCGTAATTACGGACTTGCAACAAAAATAATCATCGAATTTGGACATCCTAGGAGGATTTATGGCCGTTTTACTAAAAATTGGGTTGCCAGATTTTTCCAGATTAATTACGAAATTTCCACGGACTTCGTAGTTAAAATCTGCACATTTCCAAATATTTAAACCAACACATCTACTTCATTATAAGGTCAAATGGAGTGATTCAAAAGCCTATCCTAACTAAATTTTCACAATGAATGCATTGGAGGCATCAAAAGCAAGTTTTCGATTAATTTGGCATGCAAAACGAGGCAGAACAACTGGGAATAAATACTTAATATCGAAGGTTTGTTCATTTTGCCATATTTTGATTTGGGGAGCTCGAATTTGGACAATTTTTGGAGGCGATTTTCACCAAATGGATTGGGTTAAGTGTTCTATACTTGATTTATATTATATTTCATGAATCCATCTTCCTTATTGGCATTTGATTGATGATTTCAAAGTGAAATTTGAGCGTTTTGTCTAAAATTTAATGAAGTGAGTTTTGAACATCGATTTGGAGTCGGATTTGAGTAAAAGTAGTATGGTTGGACCCGACCTTGTGTTAGCATGTCTATGCTTTTAACCTAACGTTTGGTTTGTTACTTACTGAGTACATGGTTCCGGTTTTACTCATACTACACTTCTGCACCTTACATGCAGATGCTGGCTGCTGGTGTTGCTGTGTTCGATGGGAGCTGGATTGGATATGTACTTGCGTCCCAGTGGTAGCATCCCCTTGTCCGTGGTAGCTTTAGATCTATAAAACTCTGTATATGTACTTTTCAAACATAATATCTAATTATTTCATTTCAGTTTTGTAAATTTTATTCGTAGATAGTCATGATTTGTACTGCCGGTCCTTGAGAAATGGTTAGGATTTAGATATTTTGTTTTACTTAATTGACTTTTTAAATTTCATTAAAATTGGATAGTTGTTTATTGCCTTGCCTAGCAGGTTGGGTTAGGTACCATCACGACTAGTTGGATTTTGGCTCGTCACTTGTGATTCCATGGTTGAGGTGCGAGATGTGATTTTGGTGTGCTAATGATTGGCCTGTGTGAAGGAATTGAGGCCCTGATTTTGACTGTAGCTTGAGCACTGAGATTTTGATTGTGGGAGCAAGTACTTTTGGGACTTATATGTTTGTTGGTGTCCCTATTAGTGGAATTTGTGATTGGTTGTCTACGTGGTGAGTATGATTTGATTGCGAGATGTGTTCTTATTATTCGAATGTGACGAGAAGAGTTTGCTTAAGAGGTAGCAAGGACTATTGGGTGTTTGATTTCTGTCTTGACTTGGGGTATGATCTCGAGTTATGGGTGTACTGAAGGACCTCTCATGTTGTTTAGTTGTGGAGTGAAGTAGATTTTCATGTTGTGTTATGAGTTCAGACTAAGGAAGTTTAAGTGATTGCGTAATAATTATGACTGTGGAGGAGTATAGAGAGATATCATTTTGAGGCAAAGCAGGTGGGTTACCTCCGCGAGGTGTCCTGAGGTTGTGTGGTCCCTATGATGTTTTGTAGAGAGTTCTCTTTTACTAGTGAATATGGTGTAATTTGAGTATTGATTTCTTGTGGAAGTTGGCTCGACTATTACAAGGGTTAATGCGAGATTTGCAGATAATTTGAAGTATTAGATTGTTTGCGTTACAGGAGCTCGGGAAGGATTTAGTTGAATCTCACTATGGTATCATGGCAGCAACAGAGTATGGGCATTATGAGTTATTGTGTGTTTTAATCTATGGCTTTGAGCCAAGTGGGGGAGTATACTATCGACGAGTTGATTGCACAATTATGTGTTGTATTGGTTTCAGTTTGAGGTATACTGGTGAATCATTTATGACTGTAGGGGTTGAGATTGAGGATGACTCGAGTAAGGGAATTTCTGGATACGAGTTGTATTACACTTTATGGGTATATGGGAATCATGGAATGATTAAGTGGTTAGTCGTAAAGGATATGGTTTGGATGGAGTAGGAATTTGCTCGGTTGCCTAGGAGCGTGGGTCACTCCCTTGGGTGTTGGTGTTCTAATGGGGCATAATTCGTTCCGTTTGTTTGGTCGGTTTAATTGAGATTTGAGATGGGTGGATAACTCTCGAGAATGGTTCTAATGAATTCAAGATTTATATGTAGCAATTTGGAATTGTCAAGAATTGTATATGGCTAGAAATTGAGAGTTACATTGGATGTTCATGAGACTTGTGGCATTTTTATATCATCGTGGATTATGAATTTCAGTATCAAGAAGGTGAAGGAAACGGTTTTTGGGTCACATAAGGTCTCTTTAGATTAGATGTCTTTGTTGTGGTGCTTCGGGGTGCTTAAGAGGGAAGTCAGCGAGTTAGGTTCCTTAGGGCATTGTTGTTTTATACTAGGGTCTATTGTGTGGTGATGTTTGGTTAGGGAGCATGGTATTCTAGCAAGGAGAAATATCAATTTAAATGTGATTTGGAAAGGTCTTGGAGAAATAGGACAACTTGGTAGTAGGGTGGATCAGCACAGTAATGGGTATGATCGGTTCTTTGGGTACTTATGACGTGGCTAGTCTCTACAGGTGTTTCGTGGCAATGCTCTTGGATTATGGCGTCCTACATGGATGGGTGGAGTTAGAGAGATTCATTTCTGATAGCTTGGTGATGTGAGAATGGGCTTCAAAGAGTATTCGATGGTTTCTAGCACGCTTCGAGGAGTATATTTCCTACCAAAGTGAAGAATATGCGCGTATTGGGATTCTCTCCGGGATAGGATCAAATGGAAGGTTTGTGACTGATCGGATGTGTATTTTGCATGTTACTCAGAGTTGATTATGAGAATGTTGTACTTTTCACAAGATGGCATGGTATATGCGGTGCGTTATGTGGGATTGAGATTTGAAAGTTCAAGGTCACGGGTCAGTTTGGAAAAGAATGACATAAATTCATAGGCAACATGGATGGTTTCAGATGACTAGGTTAATGATATTACTATTTGGTATAAATTGATGAGAGTATACACTTAAGTAGATGTAATGTGTTTTGATGTATGGATGCCTCACTGGTTCTGCGTCATTCTCCTGGTTGATTGACTACTGATATTTAAATTTTTCTATGTGGCACTAAAAATTTTTATAAGTGATCATCGAGAGATGATAGTGTATGAGAGATGTGTTAGGAATTCTAGTGGTGGAGTTGGGATCAGATAGTGTGATTTGTGTGTTCTATGAATTTGTAGATTTGGAGTTCTCAAGAGCTGATTATTTCATGGTTGTGGGCTGTGAAGTCATGGTTGAAGCTATCCAGATGATAGTATGTGTTATGGTTCAGTCATTGTGGGATTTCGGAGAATTATTTATCTATTTGTGGGTGCCCGGAGATTATTGGGGGTCCATTGTTAGGCTCCGTAGTGCTATTGTTTAGGGATGTTCCATTCGGTTGTTGCTGAGCTCATTCATGTTTTGAAATTTTTTGTGAGTTAGTCTTCTATGCTACGAGGAATTGTGTTTCGTCGGTTATAGGCACAAATGATGCGGTTCTATTGTGGTCTTATAGCAAAAGTTGAGCGAGATGAGTAATTGGGTATTGCATGATTGAGGGCGAATTGGTTATGTTCTTTCTAGTGTGGTGTGACATTGTGTCATCTGATTCTCCGTGGTTATTGTAATGCACTTTGGGTACTTGATGTCAAAATTCGCATGGTTATTGAGATTGTGTAGGGTGGCTCAAAGTATATGATATGGACCAGCGTTAGGATGGAGCCGCGCGTTGCAGCGGAGTTATGTTGAGGTATGAACCTTTGTGTTAGAGTCAGGTGAGGGTTCTACGGTGTGTGATATTAGGTTCTTAGCATTTCATTTTGGTGGTACCCGTTGATCTTGCGAGAAGGTTATCTTGATTGAGTCATTTTCGTGATTGAATACATTTTAATTGTTGCTTATTGGTACATGGATTGCATGGTTTGTGGCTCTGAGTAATATCGGTGTTGCGTGCAAGTAAAGTAGTGGGTATTCCATAAGATGGAGTCTTCGGGTCTTAGATGGGTGCTGTCAGATTAGATTGCAGTGTATTTGGAAGGGTAATATCGAAAGTCGGCTTAGGAATTGGAAATTGTTATGTTGTAAGAGAGGGAGCACCATGGCTTGTTGATTTGATGAATGGTTATGAGTTTCTACGTGTTCTTTCATTATCAGTAGTGTACGAAGGTTTTAAGATGAGTTTTGTTAGGTATGAGGTTTGTTACCGTAATTGAGTTGTTTTGAGAAGCTACTGTGATCGGAGATTTTGCTATAAGTATTTGAGTTATATGGTATATCCTGTGGTTGTAGCTTGGGTTATGATTGCGGTTTGGTAACACTTTTTCAGATTTATATGGTGTGTAGGTTACGAGATTCAGATCTTATTAGAAATTTCAAGTGTTGGAAATTGGATTCTAAGTCTTGTGGGATAAGTTGAATTAAGAAATTTCAGTTATATTGTGGTATTGGACCTGTATGGGATTGGTTGAATCAGATCTTATTAGAAATTTCAAGTGTTGGAAATTGGATTCTAAGTCTTGTGGGATAAGTTGATTTAAGAAATTTCAGTTATATTGTGGTATTGGACCTGTATGGGATTGGGTGACGTGGGATCACACCCGGGTATGTGCATGGTAAAGTTATACCGCGGTTTGATGGTTTTGGGCATAACTCTTGGCTTGTTCAAGGACGAACGTATGTTTAAGTGGGGGAGAATGTAACTACCCGACCAGTCCTTTTGAGCATTTGCACTTCGCTTGGTAGTTTGGGGGCACGAGTAGCTCTGTATAATGTATTAGGACTTGTGTGCAAATTTTGAGTTCATTATGAGTTGATTTAATATGTTTCAGCGCGAGTTTTTTGAAGTCGAAAGTTCATTAAGTTTGATTTGAGGCCTCGAGTAAGTCCGTGTTATGTTATGAGACTTTTTGGTATATTAGTATGGGGTCCCGAGGGGCTCAGGTGAGTTTTGAATATGTTTGGGTTGTGTTGCGCTCGTTTTTCTTATGTTTCGACGTCGTTTCTTCAAGTATAAATGATAATATATTGAACAAATGAGCTCCGATTTCTATTTTGATTTTTTAAGTAGATACGTATCGTAGTTACAGACGCGCAGCAAAAAGAATCGTCAAATTTGGATACCCTAGGAGTATTTTATGGCCATTTTACTAAAAACTGGGTTGCTAGATTTTCCAGATTAATTACGAAATTGCCACGGATTTCGTAGTTAAAAATCTGCACATTTCAAAATATTTGAACCAGCATATCTCCTTCATTATAAGGTAAAATGGAGTGATTCAAAAGACTATACTAACTAAATTTTCACAAGGAATGCATTGGAGGCATCAGAATCAAGTTTTCGTTTAGTTTGGCATGCAAAACGAGGCAGAACAACTAGGAAAAAATACTTAATATTGAAGGTTTGTTCATTTGGCCATATATTGAGTTGGGAAGCTCGGATTTGGACAATTTTTTGAGGCTATTTTCACCACATGGATTTGGGTAAGTGTTATATACTCGATTTTGGTTATATTTAATGAATCCATTTTCGTTTTTGGCATTTGATTGATGATTTCAAAGTGTAATTGGAGAGTTTTGTCTAAAATTTAATAAAGTGAGTTTTTGAGTTTTGAACATCGATTTGGAGTCGTATTAGAGTGAAAGTAGTATAGTTGGACTCGTAATTGAATGGGTTGTCAGATTTATTAAGTTTTGTCAGGTTCTGAGGCGCGAGCCCGGGTTTGACTTTTTGGTCGATTTTAGGATTTTGATTAAAGATTCGACCTTTATCGATTGAGTTTGTTTACTTTGGCGTTATTTGATGTACTTGAGTCGCTTTTGTCTAGTTTCGAGCCGTTCACATGGTTGTTACACGCGGGATTGCCTTTTTTGGAGCATAATTTGGCTTGCTGGGTATTGGATTCGACTTTTTCGAGGTAAGTAACTCTTCTAAACTTAGTGCTGAGGGTATGAAACCATGAAATACGTGTTATGTGATTGGTATTGAGGTGACGCACATGCTAGGTGAAGGGCGTGTGGGCGTGCACCATGTTAATTGGGACTATGTTTTTTCCATGGCACTGTATAGTAGTCATATTTTGTTAATATCCGTCTTTTCACCATGCGATAAAGTAAATGAGCTGTCAATCATGCTAGATATCATGTTTAAGCTTTATGTCGATATTGTTGGGACCATAGTGGTTGTTTCTTGCTGCCATTTTACTAATTTCATTGATATTTCGTACTCAGTCATATTTATGTATTCATATCATATCTCAGTCTCAGTTGTTATTTATTGATACATCATAATATTGTTGTTAGGCTAGTTTCATGACAATTTGAGCCCGTGACGGAGACTTGAGAGATTGAGGACTCAGTGTGGTGGGGGGCCTGTTTGTGAGGATATTGATACTATAGCACGTGAGTTGTCCATGGGGATAAATATTTTGATATTATACCACGTGATTTGTCTGTGCAGCACGTGAGTTGTCAGTGCTGATTATAGCGCTTGGGATGTAGGAGCCCCTTCGGAGTCTGTACACCCCTAGTTAGACCGTTTTGTTATATTGAGGGATGGATCTTCCCTGGACATGGATCTTGTCCGAAGCATTTATATACCTAGAGATAGATCTTCTCCATGGGGCCGGATCGGCCTTCCTCGGTACAGAGTGACTGATGGTCAGTGATGTTTATATTCCGGGATGAATCTTCCCTGGCCGTATGGTCCATATACAGTACCGAGTAGTTGAGCAAGATGAGCAAAAAGTGTAAGATAGTGAGATTGAGTACTCTAAGAGTGTAAGTACATGATTTGACTCTAAGATAAATTTTATTTTCATGCACACATGACATACATGCATAGAGATGCATTTTTCTTCAAGCTATACGGTATCACGCCATTCATGACTTTTTACACACATTGATATGTGGGAATAGAGAGGTATTTCCCCCTTGTTATTTGAAAAGAAAATGAAACATCTTATTTATTGTAGAAAGGATATTTGAAAAAGTTACAGTTTTCAAACTTACTCGTATTTTTTGCATTTTCAGTAAAAGATTTGGCTTTTAATTGAGATACATGAAAAGCATGACAATTTTCTGGAACTGTGAACGAGCTGAGCATTTTTACTTCTGAGATACCTCTTTTATACATGTATTATGCTGTTATGAATTGTTGTAGGACATTGTTATTGTACCCGACCTTGTGTTAGCCCGTCACTGCTTTCAACCTAAGGTTAAGTTTATTACTTACTGAGTACATGGGGTCGGTTTTACTCATACTACACGTTTGCACCTTGCGTGAAAATGTTGGATGCTTATGTTGTTGTGTTCGATGGGAGCTGGATTGAAGATGTATTTTCGTCCCGGTTGTGGCTGCCCCTTGTTCTTTGTAGCTTTAGATCTATAAAGCTTTGTTTATGTAATTTTCAAACAGACGATGTATTTATTTCACTTCAACTTTGAAAATTCTATTCTTAGAAGATCATGATTTGTAATATCAGTCCTTGGGAAATGCATAGGATTTATATATTTATTTTACTTAATTGTCTTATTAAATTTCATTAAAATTGGATAGTTGTTAATTGGCTTACCTAGCGGGTTGGGTTGTGCCATCAGAACTAGTTGGATTTTGGGTCGTGACTAGTTGGTATCATAGCTCTAGGTTCATAGGTTCTACAAGTCATGAGCAAGTGTCTAGTAGAGTCTTGCAGATCGGTATGATGACGTCCTTACCTATCTTCGAGAGGCTACAGGACATTTATGATACACTTCCCATCTTTCTTTTCCTTATCGTGTGGCATTGATTCAGCCTAAAGCGTATGTTGATACCCAGCATTTCCCTCATATATTTGAAATATACATATATACCATCAAAATAGTGCATGAGCATCATCGAGTATTTTTCCATATTTTTTGATAACTTTTAAAGGCTTTTAATCAATTTATTCCTGCATTTTTATTATATAAAAGAATTTATTAATTGCATCACAAATAATTTTTAGGGTGATTTATATTAATTTTCATCATTTATATCCATATTAAGCTTTTAGTATTTTTGGATATATTTCTTATAATTTTATTTGTATCCTTAGGTTAAATTGCATATTTTGCAATAATAGCCTATATATGTGCATAATTGCATTATTTATACAGAAAATGACTTTTCGTATTTTTATAATGTTGATTAGTTATTTTAAATCATTTTCATGCACATGTGATATTTTGTTATTTATTAATTATTTTTTATAAATTAGTTATTTATTAAATTGGGTATTTAAAATCTAGCCCCCCTAAAATCCCGATTTCGGAATAACCAACACCCTTTACCAGCCCAATACCTTTAGCCCAGGACCTTTTAGCCCAATCCCTATACCCATCTAAAACTACTCGATCCAGGACCTTTTGAATCAGGACCGTTGATTTCAAAAATCAACGATCGATATCGCACTTGTCCTTTAATTAAACCACCCGTTTAATTCCTAATCCTCATTCACCCAAACCCTCCGCCTCTGTATCCTCTCAAATACCTCTTCTCCTCTCAAAACCCTAAGTCTCCATCACTAAACATCACCCCCTAATCCCGTCTCTGATGAGATTCCCTCTTCATCTCCTTACATATTGGCCCCTCCTCCTTACTGGCTACGAAACTTGTAAGAATAGAACCAAAACTGGTTCAAATCTTTAACTTGTTGTTTATTCCGTCTGTATTCATCGCTTGTTCTTTGTGAGTATGATTATTTGTGTATCTCTCACAGACTCGTACTTAGCCCTAAGGTTAGGTTTTGAAGATCCTAATTTCATTCGGACCAAAATTTGTTCAAACTCTAATTATAAGTGTTATCCCGTCTATATTCGTCCTCTTATCCATAAATCCGCCTATTTTTGTCGATTTCTTTTACTTACCCTAAATAAGTGTTTCAGACCCAAAATCTGGACTAGATCTGGTTCGATTGGGTGTTTCTTTTTGAATAATTTCTTGTGTATGTTCATCGCATGGAAAGTATATTTGATTGCCTTTATTTTTTGTTGATTTTGTGAGGTTTACCTAAAACTAGGGTTTTAAAGTTCTTTCTTCTTTACTGATCGCATGTGATAACTTCTTTCCTTGTTTATGTGTGTTTGATTTCCTTCCTTATCTGTTCGCCTAATTGAATACTATTTAAACCCTTATCCCTTTCCCCTTTAGGCAGACTGGAACTCTCAATACTCTCACTGAAAACTTAGATTCTCTTTACTCTAGTTCTCTTTGCTTGTTTATTTCTAGTCTTGGCCGGCTGAAATCCAATGCCAGTTGATTCGGGACTTAACTACTGTGGTGTATTTTCTTGCTTTCCTGCCTAACTAGTAATTCATTATCCTCTTGCAATTTTATTTTCTATGTCTCCACAATATGTGTTATTCGAACAACATGTTTGAACTTTATTTTGAGCATGATCTGCCTTTTATGCTTCTATGATTCTCTTTTAGTCTTATAGTTTATATTGTTAGTCTGAGATTGATTATTTTGAATAATATGAATCCTCTTAAGCAATGTGCATAACCTGTCTCCTATGTCTTGTTCTGATCCTATTCTGAATTTTGGTATCTTTAGGATAACGTTAGAAGGTTAAGTAGTCAATTAGTCTTAAACCTTTGAAACTTGTATTGTTACTAGGCTTCTTGTTCGGTCGTTTATATTCTTTTGGTAACTTGCTTTTTAATATGTCTTGGATTCATATGGGTTCTGACTGTTTGGTTTGATAAGGCTTTCCTAAATGCTAGCATGAACACCTAGCTTAACTAGACTTTTCCAGATTTAAACTTATTTAAACTGTGTGTTTGAGCCTGAACAACTTTGCAAACCTTTCTTGTTTTCTTAATGCAGTTCTGAGTGCAATTCTGTGTTCTTAACCTTGTATCTTCTGAAGTCAAACTATTTTGAAATCTTCCCCTACTTCCGTTTATATACTGATTTTTAAACCTTCATTCTTAGTCCCTTAGGTTCTCAACCTCCTAAGTGGGAGCACCGCTCAGGTTCCATATGATACTCCTGTGAACTCTGACACACTGGGAATTAGCTTTTCCAGTTTCTTATGAGCTATCTTCTGATTGTGTGGTTTTGGTGTGAGCATTGCCCTAGGTCCCTGAGGCCCTTGGGAACTTTGACACACTAGAAACCTGGTTCTAATGTGCTATGGATGAATCACTATGCTATTGTTATAGTTGGAAGGCCAGGTTCCCAAGTTTATCAGGGCCTGATGAAGGCTCCCTATAGTTTTCCATTACTATTATGTAATTCATTTGCTCTTCTAGTTTGTAATAACTTTGTAATAAACAGATTGTAACGACCCCGCCGGTCGTTCCGCGAGATTAGCCCGGTTTCCGCTGTTTCAGCTTTATCATATGTTTCATAGCCTATTTATGTTGTGTTAGGTCAGTTGGTTCAGGTTCGGAGTGGTCGTGGTGAGAACCGAGACACTTAGTCTCTTAAATTGGCTTAATATTTGGAAAAGTCAACTAGGAGTTGACTTATTGGTAAACAAACTCAAAATGCAGATTTTATGGTTCAGATAGCTTCGTTAGGTGATTTGGGACTTAGGAGTGTGTTCGGAATGAGGCTTTGATGTGCGGTGTAGAATTAGTTTTGAATTGGCGAAAGTCAATTATTGGAGATTTCCGGTCGGCAGTAGAAAATAAACTATTGGGGTCGGAATGGAATTCCGGAAGTTGTAACAGGTTCGTAGTGTCATTTTGGATGTGTGTGTAAAATTTTACGTCAATCAGACGTGTTTTGGATGGTTTAGGCATCTTTGGCGAAATTTAAAAATTTCAAAGTTCATAGGCTTGAATTTGTTGTAATTTTTGTGTTTTTGCGTTGTGTTTTGTGTTTCGAAGGCTCGACTAAGTTTGAATGAGGTTATGGGATATGTTGGCATTTTTGGTTGAGGTCCCGAGGGCCTCGAGTGAGTTTCGGGTGGTTATCGGGGTGTGTTTGGATTTAAGGAGACTGTTGTTGCTACTGCAATTTCTGTTGTTGGTTTCCTTCTACGCGATCACAAGGGTGAGGCCACGATCGCGTAGGTCTATTGAGGGAAACTGGGAAATTTGTTCTATGCGATTGCCATTTTTGGTCTGCGATTGCGAGGGTCTTTTCAAATGGCTACCGCGATCACGTGGCTAAGGTCGCGATCGCGAAGAAGGATTTGGAGTAGTTGTGAGGAGAAGGAATTTCCCTAAGCGGTCGCGTAGTAAGGGTCGCGGTCGCGTTGCTTTTGGAGCTAGTTATACACGATCGCATGTGTGTTCCTGCAATCACATAAGGTAAGTTGGGGGCCAGTCCATTTTTGTGCTTCGCAATCGCGAGGCAGTTTCCGCGATCAAGATGAAGGAAATAGCTGGGCAGAGAGTTTAAGTTTCAAGAACGGGGGTTTTTGGCCATAACTCAAAAGAACACTAGAGAGCTCGAGAGAAGGAGGATTTGGATGAGATTTTCAGTGGATTTCTTGAGGTAAGTGTTCTTCAACCACATTTGGGTTAATTTCATGATTTAGCGTTGATTTTTACCATGTAATTGGAGGAATTAAAGTAGAAATTGGGCAAAAATGGGGGGAAGAATTGAGAATTTCTTTTGATGATTTAAGTGGGCAATTGAGATCGGATTTTGGTAAATTTTGTATGGGTAGACTCGTAGGGGGATGAGGATTATAGTTTTGTTATTTTTATCGAATTATGAGACGTGGGTCCAGGGCTCGGGTTTGGCCAATTTTTGAAATTGTGCCTAAAATTAATAGTTTCGATTGGGCCTTGTTCCTTAGCTTATATTGATGATGTTAATCTGGTTTTGGTTAGATTCGGAGCAATCGGGAGCCAATTCAAGAGGCAAGAGCATCGCGGATTAGTATTTGGGCCGGTTGAGGTAAGTAATGACTATAAATCTTGTCATGAGGTTATGAAACCCGAGACTTCGTATTTTCTCACTAGTTTTGGTTTGGCGCACATGCCAGATGACGAATGTGTAGCGTGCATTGATTTGGATTTGGACTTGGTCCTTTCCGCGGCAACTATTGAGTTGCGTATTTTACTCTAAATCATATGTTAAATAGTGTTCTAAAACTATTGCTATATTTGGGCTGTAAGCCATGTTTGGGGCCTTGCGCCGACTTGTTTAGAACTCTTGGCGACTTTTTACTGCTATTTCCTCACTGTGTTGATTTACGATTTACACTCAGTCATATTATGCTTAACTGTTTTCAAAACTCAGCCTTATTTACATTATTTGAGTTATAAAATGATGTATTGGGTCGAGTACCCCGTTTTACTGATAGCCCGAGTGGCTTACTGAGAGATTCTGACTGAGTGAGGCAGAGGGCCTGATTGTGAGGATATGAGATGCCAGGAGGTGGCTTGATTTTAGTGCTTGGCCTGAAGGAGCCCCTCCGGAGTCTGTACACACCCCAGTGAGCGCAGGTACCTACTGAGTGCGAGTGCCGAGTGACGAGTGATTGGGAAGCATGAGTGACAGTTAGGGTGCTCGAGAGGCTGATACTGAGTGATTGTGAGGTATGCTGGGTGACTATTTTCTGAGTGATGTTTCGACCGAGGGGCGATTTATGATTCATGTTTTGGCCTGAGGGGCTATTTATGATTTATTTAATTTTACACTAAACTCTTCGAGTATTCTAAATTATGTAATTGTTGGAAAACACATTTTTTAAAGGATTTTACTGAAGTTGGATTTTAAAGCATGTTGATTTCATATATATATATATATATATATATACACACACTGTTGGAATGGAAGACTGTGCTTATTGTGAACTAATGATTTGATCTAATGTGTTTCTTACTGCTTAGACCTGATTTAGTTTCATTATTATTTAGTTGGAGTACTCACATTACTCCCTGCACCCCTGTGTGCAAATACAGGTGCGGGTACCGAGCGTTAGTCATCTATTTCCGTGCGGAGCCAGACTCGGGATAGAGGTAGCTGTTCAGTGTCCACAACATCTCTGTTTCCCTTTCTTATTTTGTACTTAGTTCTTCGTTCCGAGATTTTGTATTATGACTGTAGGGTTATTTTGTACTATGATCACGTTCAACTATGTCTAATAAAAGACTAAGCAGGTGTTGCAAATATAATCCGGGGTATTACGCCAGAGTTGATCCCACAGGGAATTTACGTATCAATTAATTCGTCAGAATACACAACTTTTACTCAATCAATTCTCTCAAGACTTGTTAATATAACTTGGTGATGTTTTACTAATTCTACTGACAATAATAATAAACTAGCAATTACTAATAATGTGTTGTAAATAATGATAATAAAGGCCTAAGGTTTGGTTTCCCCTGTTGGTGAATTCTTTCTCGGATATTTCTTATAGCTTAATTAATCGTCTCTATCAATCATGAACACTCTATCTACCATAAATCTCGGTCAAGTAATTATGATAATTTACTAGACGCACTCTCTCAAGTTACGCTAGCTAGATTGCAATCCAGTTCACTTTAGATTTCACCCGAGGTATCGTTATCTCTAATCCAACCTCTAAACCGTCGGTTATGACTGTCGTCTATACTCTGAGAGTGATGTTGTTCAAACAACTACCTAAATATGCAGTCTCTCTCAAGTAGATACATAATAAATAGGAACAACTAATTGAGGTCCCTTTCAATCAACTACAACAAGAACGTAGCTGAACAAATAGAGATTAATCAACCAAAATATATTAATATCACAACAAATTCATCCCCAACGGGTTCTACCAAACCCCTAGATTAATGAAGTTAGCTAGACATGTTCATAAGAATCAAACTCAAAATAACTTGCATAATTGAACTACAAAGTAATGAATAAAAGATGTAAAAATCAATATTTTTGTCACTTCAATGGTTTTCTCTCTTCAAATCCTTCGTCTGCCTTCCAATCCTCGTTAAGTTGTGTTTTAGGGGTCTATTTATATGTTTAGGACAAACCCTAAATGTGTAGGAGACTTCTATTTCAACCGGGACGCACTTAAACTCGTCAAAACTCGAAATAGACCAGAACCAGGAGACCAGGCGTTTTGGCTCTAAGGCTTGGATAAGGCTAGGCCAGGCCTGGCGTTTTGGCTCTAAGGCCTGGATAAAGCCAAGCCACGCCTGGCGTTTTGGCTCTAAGGCCTGACTATAGCCCAGTGCAATCCTCTTCGCCTCTTGAGCGTATTTTCGACGTTTTTGCATCCATTTAGCTCGGCTTCCATCTCCAATTCACCTACACATGAAATTGACTCCATTATGCTCATAAAAAGTGTGTTTTTATCATTAACGCACATAAAATGTAAGGCATATAACATGTTAAACTATGAATTCTAGCCTCGCATCATACTACTCATAGATGCTCATTACATGTTGGCTCCGATATTGGGGATGGTTGTAGAGTGTTTAGCTGTTTTTTTTTGCTTAACAAATTCAGTAATTTGTATATGTTTATGAAATGTTGAAAATGAGTAGGAAATTTTGGAAACAAAGTGTAAATATGTGATCGTTGGCTAGCGTAGTTCCACGATAGGCGCAATCACGACCAGTTTAGGATTTTGGGTCGTGAAAAGTTGGTATCAAATCCTAGGTTAGATAGGACTCAACGGTCATGAGCATGTTTAGTAGAGTCTCGTGGATCTGTATGGAGACGTCTGTACTTATCTTCGAGAGGCTGGAAAACCCTTAGGAACAATCTCATTTTTTTTGCTTGAATTCTGTCGTGCCATTTATGTTGATTCTGGAAATCTAAACTTCTGTTGTTTCATTCTCTCACAGATGGTGACGACTCGCGCTACCGATCAGAGCGATAGGAGTTGTCTCAAACAAATGTTGAAACTCGATTTCGCGAGAAAAAGGGTGCGCGACAGTGTAACCCTTTGAATTTCTTCCACGCATTTGTATGCGCACATGAGTGCTCGGTATCAGCTGGGCATCAATGACTTGTGATTCCATGGTTGAGGTGCGAGATGTGATTTTGGCGTGCTAATGATGGACCCGTCTAGAGGACTTGAGGCCCACGTTTAACTGTAGCTTGAGCACGAAGATTTCGGTTGTGGGAGCACGTGCTTTTGGGATTTATATGTATGTTGGTGTCCCTATTAGTGGAATTTGTTATTGGATGTCTATGTGGTGAATATGATGTGACTGCGAGATGTGTTCAGATTGTTTGAATGTGATGATAAGAGTTTATTTGATGGGTAGCAAGGACTAATGTGTGTTTGATTTCTGTCTTGATTTGGAGTATGGTCTCGAGTTAGGGGCATGCTGAAGGACCTCTCATGTTGATTAGTTGTGGAGTGCAATAGATTTTCATTTCGTGTTATGAGTTCAGATTCAGGAAGTTTTAAGTGATTGCGTAATAACTATGACTGTGGAAGAGTATAGAGAAATATCAGTTTGAGGCAAAGCAGGTGGGTTACCTCCGCGAGGTGTCCTGAGGTTGTGTGATCCCTATGATGTTTTTTAGAGAGTTCTCTTTTACTAATGAATATGTTGCAATTTGAGTTTGGATCGCTTGTGGAAGTTGGCTTGATTATTACAAGGGTGAGTGCGAGATTTGCAGATAATTTGAAGTATTAGATGGTTTGCGTTACAGGAGCTCGGGAAGGATTTAGTTGAATTTCACTACGGTATTATAGCAGTAATAGAGTATGGGCATTGGGAGTTATTGTGTGTTTTGATCTATGGCTTTGAGCCAAGTGCTGGAGTTTGTATCGACTAGTTGATTGCACGATTATGTGTTATATTGGTTTTAGATTGAGGTATACTGGTGAATCAGTTATGACTGCAGGGTTGAGATTGAGGATGACTCGAGTAAGAGAATTTCTGGATACAAGTTGTACTACACTCTATGGGTATATGGGAATCATGGAATGATTGAGTGGTTAGTCATAAAGGGTGTGGTGTGGATGGAGTAGGAATTTGCTCGGTTGCTTAGGAGTGTGGGTTACTCCCTTGGGTGTTGGTGTGCTAATGTGGCACAGGTTGTTTGGTACGTTTGGTTGGTTTAATTGATATTTGAGAAGAGTGGATGACTCTCGAGAATGTTTCTAATGAATTCAAGATTTATATGTAGCGATTCGGAATTTTCAAGAATTGTATTTGGCTAGAAAGTGAGAGTTACATTGGACGGTGACGAGACTTGTGGCATTTTTTTTATCATTGTGGATTATGCATTTTAGCATCAAGAAGATGAAAGAAACCATTTTAGGGTCACATAAGGTCTCTTTAGAGTGGGTGTCTCGGTTGTGGTGCTTCGAGGGTGCTTAAGAGGGATGTCAGCGGCTTAGGGTCCTTAAGGCGTTGCGATTTTATGCTAGGGTCTAATGTATGGTGAATTTGGTTAGGGATCGTGGTGTTCTAGCAAGGAGAAGTATCAATTTGAAGGCGATTTGGAAAGGGCTTGGAGAAATAGGATAGCTTGGTAGTAGGGTGGATCAACACAGTAATGGGTATGATAGGTTCATTGGGTACTTATGATGTGGCTAGTCTAAACAGGTATTTCCTGGCAATGCTCTTGGGTTATGGCGGCCTGCGTGGCTGGATGGAGTTAGAGAGATTTGGTTCTGATAGCTTGGTGATGTGCGAATGGGCTTCGAAGAGTTTCTAATGGTTTCTACCACGGTTCGAGGAGTATATTTCCTACCGGCGTGAAGAATATGCGCGTATGGGGATTTTTTCACGGGATAAGATCAATTGTAAGGTTTTTGACTGATCGGATGTGTATATTTATTGTGAATCAGAGTTGATTATGAGAATCTTGTGCTCTTCACAAGATGACATGGTAGATGCGGTGCGTTGTGTGGGATTGAGATTTGCAAGTACACAAGGTCACAAATCCGTTTGGAAGGGAAGGACATAAATTCATAGGCAACATGGACGGTTTCAGATTACTAGGTAAATGATATTACTATTTGGTATGGCTTGATGAGATTATACATTTCAGAAGAGGCAATGTGTTTTGATGTATAAATACCTCACTGGTACTACGACACTCTCCTGGTTGATCGACTGCTGATATTCACATTTTGTTATGTAGCACGAAAGAATTTTAGAAGTATTCCTCGTGGGATGATCGTGTGTGAGAGATGTCTTAGGCATTCTAGTGGTGGAGTTGGGTCCGATAGGGTGATTCGTGTGTTTTATGAATTTGGAGACTGGGAGTTCTCAGGAGAGGATTGTTTCATGGTTGTGGACTGTGAAGTCATGGCCGAAGATAGCCAGATGATAGTATGTGTTATGATTCAGTCATTGCGGGCTTTCGGAAGTTTATTTATCTATTTGTGGGTGCCTAGAGATGATTGGTGGTCCATTGGTAGGCCCAATTAGGATGTCTATTCTACGTCGAGTTGGATTGGTTGGCTCTGTAGTGATATTGTTGAGGGATGTGCCATTCGGTTGTTGCTGAGCTTATTCGTGTTCTGAAATTTTCTGTGAGTTACTCTTCTATGATATGAAGAGTTGTGATTCATTGGTTTTAGGCAAACATGATGCGGTTATATTGTGGTCTTATAGCGGAAATTGAGCGAGATGAGTAATTGGGTATTACATGATTGAGGGCGTATTGGTTATATTCTTTCGGGTATGGTGTGGCATTATGCCATCTGATTCTCTGTGGTTATGGTAATGCACTTTGGGTAATTGATGTCAAATTTCGCATGGTTATTGATTTTGATTAGGGTGGCTCGAGGTATATGAAATGGACGAGCGTTTGGATGGAGTCGCACATTGCAACAGGGTTATGTTGAGGTATGAACCTTTGTATTAGAGTCGGGTGAGGTTTCTACAGCGTGTGATATTAGGTTCTTAGCATTTCGTTGTGGTGGTACCCGTTGAGCTTGAGGGACAGTTCTCTTGATTGAGTAATTTTCGTGATTGAATACACTTGGATTGTTGCTTATTGGTGCATGGATTGCATGTTTTGTGGCTCTGAGTAGTATTGTTGTTGTGTGCCAGTAGAGCAGTGGTTATTCGATAAGATGGAGTCGTCAGATCTTGGAAGGGTGCTATCACATTAGATTTCAGTATATTTGGAAGAATAGTATCGGAAGTCAGCTTAGAAATTGGATATCGTTCTTGTTGAAGGATAGGTTGCTCCATGGCTTGTTGATTTGATGAATGGTTATGAGTTTCTGCGTGTTCTTTCATTATCAGCAGTGTACGAACGTTTTAAGATGATTTTTGCCAGGTATGAGATTTATAACCGTAATTGGGTTGTTTTGAGTAGCTATTGTGATCGGAGAGTTTGCTATAGGTATTTGAGTTATGTGGTATATCTTGTGAATATAGCTTGGGTTATGGTTGCGGTTTGGTACAACTTGTTCAGATTTGTACAGTGTGTAGGTTGCGAGATTAAGATCTTATAAGAAATTTTGGGTGTTGGAAATTGGATTCTAAGGCTTGTGGGCTAGGTTGAATTAAGAAATTTTAGTTATGTTGTGTTATAGGACCTGTAAGGGATAGGGTGATGTGGGTTCACCCCCCAAGTATGTGCATGGTATAGTTATACGACGGTTTGATGGTTTTGGGCACAATTCTTGGCTTGTTCGAGGACGACGTATGTTTAAGTGGGGGGAATGTAACGACCCGACCGATAGTTTTGAGCATTTGCACTTCGCTTGGTAGTTTGGGGGCATGAGTAGCTCCATGTAACGTATTAGGACTTGTGTGCAAAATTTTAGTTCATTCCGAATTGATTTGATATGTTTCGACGCGAGTTTTTGAAAGTCGAAACTTCATTAAGTTTGATTTGTGTTGCGTTTCATTGTTTCAGTGTTGTTATGAGTGATTTGAGGCCTCAAGTAAGTCCGTGTTATGTTATGAGACTTTTTGGTATGTTCGTACGGTATCCCGAGGGGCTCAGGTGAGTTTCAAATAGGTTTAGGTTGTGTTGCGCTCGTTTTTCTTATGTTTCTACGTCGTTTCTTCAAGCATAAATGATATCATATTGAACAAATGAGATCCTATTTTTGTTTTGATTTTTGCATTATATCCGTATCATAATTGCAGAAAAAATCGTTCAAATTGGACATCGTATGAGGATTTTATGGTCATTTTACTAAAAATTAGGTTGCTAGATTTTCCACATTATTTACGAAATTGCCACTGACTTTGTAGTTAAAAATCTGCGCATTTTTAAATATTTAAACCAGCATATCTCCTTCATTATAAGGTCACATCGGGTGATTCAAAAGCCTATCCTGACTAAATTTTCACAAGGAATGCATTGGAGGCATCAAAAACAAGTTTAGATTTATTTGGCATGCAAAATGAGGTAGAAAAATTGGGCAAAAATACTTAATATCGAATGTTTGTTCATTTGGCCATATTTTGAGTTGGGGAGCTCGGATTTAGATAATTTTTGAAGGATATTTTTACCATATGGATTGGGGTAAGTGTTATATACTCAATTTTTATTATATTTCATGAATCCATCTTCGTTTTTGGCATTTGATTGATGATTTCAAAGTGAAATTTGAGAGTTTTGTCTAAAATTTAATAAAGTGAGTTTTTGAGTTTTGAACATCGATCCGGAGTTGGATTCGAGTGAAAGTAGTATGGTTGAACTCGTAATTGAATAGGTTCTCAGATTTATTGAGTTATGTTGGGTTCCGCGGCGCGGGCCCGTGTTTGAATTTTTGGTCAATTTTGAGATTTTGATTAAAGATTCGACCTTCATCGATTGGGTTTGTTTACTTTGGCCTTATTTAATGTATTTAAGTTTCTTTTGGCTAGTTTAGAGACTTTCGGATGGTCATTACGCGCGGGTTTGCCTTTTTTGGATCATCATTTGGCTTGCTGGGTATTGGATTTGGCTTGTTGGAGGTAAGTAACTCTTTTAAACATAGTGCTGAGGGTATGAGACCCAGAAACACGTGTTATCTGATAGGTATTGAGTGTGAGTACATGATTCGTCTATGAGATACATGGCATTTTCATGCACACATGACATACATGCATAGAGATGTATTTTTCCTCATGCTATACGGTATCACGTCATTCATTAGTTTTTACATACATTAATATGTGGGCATAAAGAGGTATTTACCACTTGTTATCTTGAAAGAAAATGAAACATCTTATTTATTGTAGAAAGGATATTTGGAAAAATTACAGTTTTCAAACTTATTAGTAACTTTGGCATTTTCGGTAAAACATTTGGCTTTTCACTGAGATACTTGAAAAGCATGACTATTTTCTGGAACTGTTAACGAGTTGAGCATTTTTACTTCTGAGATACATCTTTTATACTTGTATTATGCTGTTATTAACTGTTGTGGGATATTTGTATTGGACCCGACCTTGTGTTAGCTCATCACTGCTTTCAACCTAAGGTTAAGTTTGTTACTTACTTCGTACACGGGGTCGGTTGTACTCATATTACACTTCTGTACCTTGCATGCACATGTTGGTTGCTGATGTTGCTGTGGTCGATGGGAGCTGGATTGAATATGCACCCGCGTCCCGGTTCTAGCTGCCCCATGTTCGTGGTAGCTTTAGATCTATAAAATTATGTTTCTGTACTTTTCAAACACACGATGTATTTATTTCATTTCAGTATTGTAAATTCTATTCTTAGAAGCTCATGATTTGTACCACCAGTCCATGGAAAATGTTTAGGATTTAGATATTTTATTTACTTAATTGTCTTATTAAATTGAATAGAAATTGAATAGTTGTTAATAGGTGTACCTAGCGGGTTGGATTAGGTACCATCACGACCGGTTGGATTTTGGGTCGTGACATGATTGGTCTAATCCACATATAGATTTGATGCATCTTTATCTAATAAGTTTCTTGGGAACCTAATATGCTTCAGAACAATTTAAATCCTTCCATGATTTCCATTATACACATATCAAGTGTATTGTCAAAATTATAACCTGAAAAATCATTTCATCCACCACAGGAGAACATATTTCCATATAACTAATGCAAGGATATTTACGAAAAATCTCTGCCACAAGTTGTTTTTATTTCTATCGACTTGATTTTTCATTTTACTTTCAGGTGTTGGGACTATCTGTCCAACTTCACATTTTTCAGGTGAAGTCAATTTTTATTGCGTATTTTTCATTGACCAATCATTTATCTGTCCAAATTTCATGATACATTTGAGCTCAAGATCCTCGTCAATATTAATAATATTGATCTCTATATTATATCAACAATATCATCGATGATCATTTACATCGGTCCCATCATCACACAATAGAGACATAACTTATCGAGATCTAATTATTTTCAGGTACCTAAGCCTCTTCCGTGAGGTCTTATAGAGTGTTATGTTGTGGTGTTATTCTAGAGCACTTACCTCCTTATTATTACCATCTTGATCATTTTCTCCACTCATTCTTCAAAGGAGTTTTATCTTTGGAACCGATTTGTCTATTACGCTTCATGCATGCCATAAACTTTGTCCATCATGGACGTTATTTTATTTGGAGCATCAGCAACTGAAATATGACATTTAGATGGGTCAGCAAACGCATATGATAATATTTTGCAAATGAATTATCACTTGAACCTCAAGTTCACATTTTTTTGTACGAGGATCTAGATGTATTCATGATAATTCATTCCACTTATCACTTTTTCAGCTGCCCATTTTCTCCCCCCCCAATGTTGGGATCACCAACACATTTCCCACCCTTCTTTAGGAATCCATATTTGTGCACTATGGTGGCATGATTAGCTCATATAGCAGATCTATATTTCTAGATGGAAATTATTTGGTTCCTGACCCTGAACCGATTGTGACAGGGAGACTTTTTAAAAACTTGTTGGTTAGATGCGTACAAGTGATGTTGTATATTAAATAATACACCTCATACCAAATTTCTATTCGGGAGTTTTGTTCTCATAACAAATGGTTTAGCTATAATTAGAGGCATATGATATCTGCTAAACCAACTTGGATTTAAACCACCATTATCAACATAGATCATCATAATTTATGTTCTGGAACTGTGCTCTAATAATTTGAGAAAACAACCTTGCAAAACCAAACTGCTAGTTAATAACAAATGCACGTGACCGTACAATATATGCATCTATTTAAATCATATAATAATAAAAGGTCCACATGGCAGGTGACTGGACCCATATATATATATATGTATATATATATATAAAATCAATTTATCACGAGAACAAATCGTATAAGAGAATTTTTGAAGAATCTCCTAATTATTCAATATATGCCAATGTGAGTTCTCAATCATTTTTCGCATCATAATTGAACCGAGATGACCAATCGGTCATGCCAACTGATCTTTATTTTAGTAAACCTCTAGTTTACTTGTGGCATGTGATTATATCATCACGCTTATACATGTGTAATACAAATAGAAGAAAAATCGGGTAATCTTTCATATTTTTCTGGTATGTTATAGTAATATGAAGATAATCAACTTCCTTTCATTTATAGTCTCAATATGCGAATCACTTTTTCGATAATACATCTTAAACTCAAAAAGTTTCTTTTTGAGACTTACTACAATATCAATGTCAAGAACAATTTCATTCATCCGGATAGTAACAAATTAGTTTTTTCTGAGCTCTTAAGTAATTTTGTACTACAAGATCTTTTGTCACACCATTCATACGGCGAATGTCTCCTTTATAGAGAAAATCGTTTCATAATAATTTTCATGGTCAAAATCATCATAAGCAAAATCACTTCTTGCTTTAATTTTGCCTTTAATAATATTTTATAAGGCATGGAAAAATATATTTGGTGTACCACATTTACGCAACCAATGACATACACATGTAACTACACAGTAATATTCATTATCTTTCTTTCTCATAAACCTCCCAGTAGAGGTGAGTTGTAGTATTTATTCAACCATGCATAAGCACATTCTTATGCATAGTTTATATCACATGTATGTTTCCACATTCACTTTCAGGAATGAGCATGCGTTTACAATGCTTATCACAAGTTACATTTTCAATGAATGGACTATAATCATGTGAATACGTCTCGTATTAACAGACCACATTGATACATATTCCTTCACCTTTGAAGGACCATCTTGTGAACCCTTATTGTTATCCTTTTTACAATTACCATAATGATGACTACTGTTATTTGATCTTTGGCACGCCCACGTTCATTGTTCAACCACTTGTCTTTATTTAAACTTATTATGTACCTCTATCACATTCACTTCAAGAATTGAGCAAATCAAGTGGGACAAGCTTCATGCTTTTAGATGAAAAATATATTCTTCTTCTTTAGTCATCATTGTATCATCAATATGGTGCATTGTGACTAAAACTCAATGCCTTACCCATATAAAGGCATGTTAGGCCATAATGAGTTGGGACTCGAACCCAACTATTACAATCATGGAGCATCATGACTCACATCCCGATGTCTTACCCTCATGGTGCGTTGGGAGTTGAAGCCACTATCTTATCCTTATATAACGTTTATCAAAAATTGTATGATTCACTTCAGGGAATGGAATATAAATTTACATAACTATAAATTCAAACTTCATAAGTTCAACATAGTAAACACTAACATAAAAGTAAGTGAATTATGATAATAAATATTACCAGTGATAATTTTAGCCCAGTAACTACTCATGTACTAAATACTATATGTAAGCTTATCAAAACGTATTATTTTGATATAGTACTGTATATCATGTACTAACATTTCAGTAACCATAAATTAATCCAGAGTGCAATGAGATATATTCTACACCAGAAAACAAGCAAGCTTATTCAATGTTACTAGCATATTCTGTGTTTATACCAAAGATGTTGTCACAACCCAATTTCCCACCGTCGAGATCGTAATGGCGCCTAACGCTATACTTGATAGGAAAGCCAACATTAGAGGGTTACGACATTAAAACAATTAAAATATATACGAAATTTACTAACATCCAATATATGATACCAAAATAACAAATGAAATAGAATATGATACTGCGAAAATCATACTAATCTCTAGCTACCAACGGTTTGGAGCCACAATTCACGAACTACTAAGAATTTACTAAAAGTATTCGGCTGAAAGAAAATTTATAACTATTTTTAACTAAATGAAACATCAATTGAATAATAAGGAAGAGAATCCAGGAATCTACGGATGTCGGCAGATCTACCACGTGTCTCCGTGCGAATAGTCTGCTACAACTCGAACTCAGCTCGGACCTAAACCTGGATCTGCACAGAAAGTGCAGAGTGCAATATCATTACAACCGACCCCATGTACTAGTAAGTGTCGAGCCTAACCTACGCGAAGTAGTGACGAGGCTAGGATAGGACACCACATAAAAACCTGGACATATATAATTATACTATTGGAAATAACAACAAACAAAGAATTTAAAACAACAATTAATGGGACGGGGACATACAGTGGGGAATTTCAACGTAAGGATTGAGAATAACGAGAAGACAGAAATAAACGGTGATTCACAACTAAAAAATTAAGCAACTAAAATAGAAAAGCAAATCTGCACGGCATCACCCTTCGTGCTTTTACTCTCAGCTTCACCAAATAACAAATAGGAATGCACCACATCCCCCTTCGTGCTTTTACTCTGGTTCTCACCAGATTATAAATAAGAATGCACGGCATCACCCTTCGTGATTTTACACTCAACCTCACAATATAAATAGATCATGCACGACATCATCCTTCGTGCTTTACACTCTTCCTCACAATATAAATAAATCGTGCACGGCATCACCCTTCGTGCTTTACACTCTTCCTCACAATATAAATAAATCGTGCACGGCATCACCCTTCGTGCTTTACACTCTTCCTCACAATATAAATAAATCGTGCACGACATCACTGTTTGTGCTTTACACTCTTCCTCACCATATAAATAAATTTTTCTTGGCATTACCATTCGTGCTTTACACTCTTCCACACCAACCACAGAATAATGAACAACGGATACAGAGAAATTTTCACAAGAAATAAGTATTTCATCATAATTACCTTAAAAATTTAACATCTCAACCTCGAATTAATGTTCGCAATGTTATCCATCTCGGTGGAACTGGATACAGTTCTCTCAACAGTTCAATAGCAACAATAAGCATGTATAATAGCCTTTAAGACTACAAGAATAACAAGAATGGACTTTCACTCGCATGTTATGACTCGACTACAACTTATAGGTACTCGTCACCTCACCTATACATCTCTTTCAGCAACAAAACACATAGCAAGTAATCAAACAATACCTATTCCCTCAAGCTAAGGTTAGACATAATACTTACCTCGATTTCGCAGGCAACACACTGCTCAAGTAAAATTTTTCCTTTAGAATTAACCTCAAACCCACTTGTATGTAATCATAATTAGTTTAACATCATAAATGTTTGCTAAAGGAATCAACTTTAATGAATAATTACGGATTCCCCAAATTTTCCCAAAAAAAGTTAAAAACCGACCCTGGGCTCGCTTGGTCAAAACTCGAGGGTCGGACAAAAATCCGTTTACCCATTCACCATCGAGCCCGATATGTAATCAGTTTCGAAATCCGACTCCAATTCGAGATCTAAATTCCAATTATACAAAATTCCCTAATTCTACCCAAACCCCCAATTTCTACCATGAAAACCCTAGCTTTTTGGTTAAAAATTGATGAAAAACAATGGGTAATTGGGAAAGAGTAGTTTAGAACCATTTACCAACACTTTGGGGAAGAAGTTGTCTCTTGAAAATATGAAAGAATGGACAATTCCCGTTTTAGGTTTTGTTTTTAATTCGCTGGACAGCTCTTTTTCACGTTCGCGAAGGACCTGTCGCGTTCGCGATGCTTTGCGGCTAGAAGGCCTACGCGTTTGGGAAGAGCTGCTCCCATTCGCAAGGGTTTGTCCCCCATTATCACCGTGTTCGTGACACAGGGGTCACGTTCGCGAAGAGCAACTCAATGATTCCCCAGCCCACCTCAAATACACTATGCATTTGCGTAAGGTCAGTCGCGTTCGCGATGAGTTAACCCCCCAGCGCACCGCGTTCGCGACCGAAGCCTCGCGTTTGCGTATAAGAAATCCCTCCCTATCTGAGCTTGCACTTCGCGATCGCGAAGCATAAACATCTTGTGCACCAGCAACAGCAAAACAACAGATTTTCAACGTTTAAAACATCTCGAAGCCTACCCGAAACTCACCCGAGCCCTCGGGGATCCAAACCAAACATGCACGCAAGTGTAAAAATATCCTACGAACTTGCTCGTGCGATCAAATTTCTATAATAACACCTAAAACTACGGATTTAGCATAAAAGCTCATGAATTTCTCAAGAACACTTAAAAATTACTATCTTCTCAACCAGACGTCTGAATCACGTCAAATCAACTCCGATTTCTACCAAATTTCACAGACATGACTTAAACATTATAATAGAATTGTACGGAACTCCGGAACAAAAATACAGGCCTGATACCAACGAGTTCAAAAATTAATCAATTTCTTTAAATCCTTTTAAATTTCAGTCTAACAATTTTAATAAAAAATTCATTTCTCGAGCGACGGACCTCGTAATTCGACTCCGGGCATATGCCCAAGTCTCAAGTTTTACTACGGACCTTCAGGGACTGTCGGAACACGGGTCCGGGCCCGTTTTACTCAAAACGTTGACCAAAGCCAACTAAAAGTCATATTTAAATCTCAAAAATTATCATTTCATATATTTTCACATAAGGCTTTCCGGGTTCACGTTCGGATTGCGCATGCAAATCGAGGTGAATAAAAATAATATTTTGAAGGCTAAAGAGTTCGTAATAGAGTCTTAATTGATAAGATGACTCTTTGGGTCATCACAATCTCCACCTCCAAAACAAACGTTCGTCCTCGAACGGACATAGAAAAGTACCTGAACTGGCGAAAAAGTGGGGATATCTACTCCACTGTCCGACTCGGACTCCCAAGTAGCTGCCTCAACATGATGACCTCTCCATTGCACTCGAACTGAAGGTTAACTCGTCGACCTCAGCTGTCGAACTTGCCGTTCTAGAATGGCTATCGGCTCCTCCTCATAATTCAAATCCTTGTCCATTTGGACAGAGCTGAAATCCAACACGTGGGACGGGTCATCATGATAATTCCGGAGCATGGACACATGGAATACAAGAGGAACTGAGGATAACCCTGGTGGAAACGCAAGTCTATAAGCTACCTCCCCCACTCTCTCGAGAATCTCAAATGGACCGATATACCTAGGGCTCAACTTGCCCTTCTTCCAAAATCTCATAGCACCCTTCATAGGAGATACCCGAAGTAATACCCTCTCTCCGCCATGAATGTTACATCACGAACTTCTTTTTCCTGGACTAAGCTATTCGAAGTCGATCCTGTATAATCCTAACCTTGTCCAAGGCCTCCTGAACTAAGTATGTACCTAATAACCGAGCCTTTTCCGGCTCAAATCATCCAAATGACGATCTGCACAAATATACCATATAATGCCTCATAGGGATCCATCTGAATGCTCGACTAGTAACTGTTATTGTAGGAAAATTCTGTTAACGGCAAAAACTGATCCCAACGATCCTACGAAATCTATAACACAAGCGTGGAGAATATCCTCCAAGATCTGAATAGTACGCTCGGACTACCCGTCTGTCTGAGGATGGAATGTTGTGCTCAACTCAACCCGTGTACCCAACTCACGATGTACTGCCCTCTAAAAGTGCGAGGTAAACTGCGTACCACGATCAGAAATGATAAACACGGGCACACCATGAAGGAGAACGATCTCCTAAAGTTAATCTTCCGCCAACCGCTCCGAAGAGTAAGTACTTTCCACATGAATGAAGTGCGCTGACTTTGGCAGCCTATCCATAATAACCAAAACGGTGTCGAATTTCTTTTGAGTTCGTGGGAGTCCAACAACAATGTCCATAGTGATACACTCCCACTTACACTCAGAAATATCCATCTGTGGAAGTAACCACCGAGTCTCTGATGCTCATACTTCACCTGCTGACAATTCAAGCACCGAGCCATGTAAGGAACAATGTATTTCTTCATCCTTCGCCACCAATAATGCTGTCACGGGTCATGGTACATCTTGGCAGCACCCGGGTGAATAGAATACTTAGAACTATGAGCCTCCTCAAGGATCAATTCACGAAGCCCATCAACATTAGGCACACACACTCGACCATGCATCCTCCAAACACTGTCATCTCCAACTGTAACCTGCTTGGCACCACCGTGCCGAACTGTGTCCCTAAGGACCATCAAGTGACAGTCATCATACTGTGGATCTATGATACGCTCAAACAAGGAAGACCGAGCGACCTTGTAAGCTAGAATACCGTTGGTCTCTGAAACATCCAACCTCAGAAACTGATTAGCCAAAGTCTGAATGTCTGAAACTAGCAATCTCTCACCGACTAGAATGAAAGGAAGGCTTCCCATACTCACTACCTTCCTACTCAATGCATCGGCCACCACATTGGCCTTTCCCGGATGATACAGTATAGTGACATCATATTCTTTCAATATCTCTAACCATCTCCTTTGCCTAAATTGAGATCCTTTTGCTTGAACAAATACTGAAGGTTACAATGATCCGTGAAAACCTCACACGGCACGCCATAAAGATAGTGCCTCCAAATATTTAATGCGTTAACAATGGATGCCAACTCTAAGTCATGAACAGGGTAATTCTTCTCATGAATCTTCAACTGCCAAGACGCATATGCAATCACACTGCTTTCCTGCATCAATACAGCTCTGAGCCCCACGTTGGAGGCATCAAAATATATTGTGAAAGATCCTAAGCCTAAGGGCAATACCAACACCGATGTTGAAGTCAAGGCCGTCTTGAGCTTCTGAAAACCCGCCTCACACTCATCCGACCATTTGAATGGGGCACCATTCTGAGTCAACTTAACCATTGAGGCTACTATAGATGAAAACCCCTCCACAAACCGATGGTAATAACCTGCCAAACCCAAGAAGCTCCTGATCTACGTGGTTGAAGTGGGTCTAGGCCAGTTCTTGACTGCCTCAATCTTCTTAGGATCTACCTGAATACCCTCTGATGATACGACGTGACCAAAGAATGCTACTGAATCCAACCAAAACTCGTACTTTGAAAATTTAGCATATAGTTGCTTGTCCCTTAAGGTCTGAAGCGCTAAACGGAGGTGCTGCTCATGATCCTCCCGTCTGTGGGAGTATATTAGAATGTCAACAATAAACACAATAACGAAGGAATCCAGATAAGGCTTGAACACCCAATTCATCAAGTCCATAAATGTTGCTGGTGCATTAGTCAAGCCTAAAGACATTACCAGAAATTCATAGTGCCCATACCTCATCCGAAAAGTTGTCTCAGGGACATCGGATGCCCTAATCTTGAACTGATGGTAGCCCGATCTCAAATCGATCTTTGGAAACACCTTAGAACCCTGAAGCTGACCAAACAAATCATCAATCCTCGACAACAGATACTTATCTTGATAGTGACTTTGTTCAGCTGCCGGTAATCTATACACATCCTCATCCATCCATCCTTCTTGTTCACGAACAAAACCAGTGCACCCCAGGGTGAGACACTAGGTCTAATGAAGCCCTTATCAAGAAAATCTTGTAGTTGTTCCTTTAATTCTTTCAACTCTGGTGGGGCCATCCAGTATGGAGGAATAGAAATGGGCTGAGAGCCCGGAGTCATATAAATGCAAAAATCAATATCCCTATCGGGTGGCATCCCCCGCAGGTTTGCAGGAAACACTTAAGGAAACTCACAAACGACAAGCACCGAGTCTATAGGAGAAACCTCAGTACTAAAATCACGAACATGAGCTGAATAGGCCAAACACCCCTTCTCGACCACACGTCAAGCCTTCATGTAAGAAATAACCTTGCTGGAGGAATGACCAGGAGTCCCACTCAACTCTAATAGAGGTAACCCCGGCAAGGCTAATGTCACTGTCTTGGTGTGACAGTCCAAGATAGCGTAGTAAGGTGACAACCAATACATGCCCGATATGACATCTAAATCCACCATATCAAGGAGCAAAAGGTCTACACTGGTCTCAAGGTCCCCAATAACGACAACACATGAGCGGTACACACGATCTACAACAATAACATCTCCCACGTGCATGGACACATATGCAGGGATGCTCAAATAATCACGGGGCACAACTAAATATGAAGCAAAATAAGATGACACATAAGAGTAAGTAGACCCCGGATAAAAAAGAACTGAAGCATCTCTATTGCAAACTGAGATGGCACCTGTGATAACAGCATCGGAGGACTCCGCCTCAGGTCTGGACGGAAATGCATAAAATTGGGGCTAGGCCCCATAACCCTGAATCATGTATCCGGATGACCTCTGACAGGCGGACCTCCACCTCTAGCGGGCTGGCCTCCACCTCTAACAATCTAGCCCCTAACTCTGGATAGCTGACCCCTATCCCTAGTTGGCTGGGCAGGTGATGCGGCAGCTGGTGCCGAAACTATAGCACGAGAACCTTGATACTGAGAACTACCCGACGTGCTAGGGAAACATCTACCAATGTGCCTCGGGTCACCACAAGTATAACAAGACTTCGACTGTTGAGACTGCTGGCCATAAAACTGACCCTGTCGACCTGTATAACCACCATGAGAACTTTGGAGAGGAGGTGCACTGATAGGAGCTGGCAGATCAGAATAAGGCATGTAAGGGCCGTGACCGCCTGGGGTATCATGGGATGCCTAAAGTGCTGAATGGAATGGCCTGGAAGAATGGCCTCTACTAAAAGTACCCCCGCCTCCAGATAAGGCACCCCTGAATCCACCGGAGTGACCCCTGACCTCCCAATCCAAGAACCACCTCAACTCACCGGGTCCCATTGGCCGCATCCTGAAAAGAGATCTCGCTCCCTGTCTTATTAGCCATCTGCAATCTGATAGGCTGAGCAAGACCCTCAATAAATCTCCTAATCCTCTCCCTCTCTGTGGGTAGCAAAAGAGTAGCATGACGACCAAATCCACAAAACGGGTCTCATACTGCGTAACAGTCATGCTGCCCTACTGGAGACGCTCAAGCTGATGGTGACGCTCCCCTCTAGTAGTAATAGGTAGAAACTTCTCCAAGAAGAGGTGTAAAACTTGATCCCAAGTAAGAGCATGTGACCCAGCTGGTCTAATCAACAGATAATCCCTCTACCATTTCTTGGCAAAACCATTCATCTGGAAATCAGCAAAGTTGACTCCATTGGTGTTTAAGATACCCATGTTCCGAAGAACCTCATGATAGCTATCAAGGTAATCCTAGGGTTCCTCTGAGGTCGCACTAATGAAATGAACATGGAAGAGATTGATAAACCTGTCCACTCTCCACAAAGCATCGGAGGACATAGTTGCCCCATGTACGAGCGGTGCTGTAGCAACTGGCTGAACTACCCCAACTGGATGGGCTGCTGGGGTCTGAAGTTGACGAATAATCTGCTCCGGAGTGTGGGTAGCCCGATTCTGGACTCCTTCTCCAGCTTGAGATATGCCTGCTGGCCCAGAGAGGGCACCAGTCTGAGATAAACTCTCCATATGGCCTACTAGTCGGACCAAGGGATCCTGAAGCACTGGGGCAGCAATAAACCCCTCTGGGACCTGAGTTGGTCCCACCGAAATGGTCTGAGCTGGAGCCTCTCCACCGAGCTCTGTCTGAGCTGGAGCTGCTTCCTTGGCACTGGGCTGAGTCCTGCCCCTGCCCCTACCTCGGCCTCTGGCATGGCCTCGGCCTCTGCCCCTTGTAGGAGCTGCTGTTGCTGGAGGGTCCGACTGTTGGTCAGAGGAAGATGAGGTACGTGTTCTAGCCATCTGCGAGAGAATAAGAATAGAAGAGTTCAACAATATTGGGATAACAAGAATTTCACGACTGATTTGAATAAAAGTGAACTTGTTCTTAACTTTATAGCCTCTGGGATAAATACATGCGTCTTCATACCGATCCCTCAGACTCTATTAAGCTTGTCCGTGAATTGTGAGACCTAGTCAACCTAGTGCTCTGATACCAACTGGTCATGACCCAATTTCTCACCGTCGGGACCGTGATGGAGCCTAACGCTATACTTGCTAGGCAAGCCAACATTAGAGGGTTACGACATTAAAACAATTAAAATATATAAAAAGTTTACTACCATGCAATATATGATACCAAAATAACAAGTGAAGTAGAATACGATACTGCGATAATAATACTAATATCTAGCTACCCAGGGTTTGGAGTCACAATTCACAAACTACTAATAATTTACTACAAGTATTTGGCTGAAAGAAAATATATAACTGTTTTGAACTAAATGAAACATCAACTGAATAATAAGGAAGAGACTCCAGGAATCTACGGACGTCGGCAGATCTACCTCGTGTCTCCGTGTGAATAGTCTACTACAAATCGTATTCAGCTCGGACCTAAACCTGGTTCTGCACAGAAAGTGCAGAGTGCAGTATCAGTACAACCGACCCCATGTACTGGTAAGTGTCGAGCCTAACCTCGGGTAAGTAGTGGCGAGTCTAGGACAGACCATCACATAAAAACTTGGACATATATAATCATACTATTAGAAATAACAACAAACAAAGAATTAAACATCAATTAATAGGAAGGGGACATATAATGGAGAATTTCAACGTAAGGCGTGAGAAGAACGAGAAGGCAGAAATAAACGGTGATTAACAACTAACAAATTAATCAACTAAAATAGAAAAGCAAATATGCACGGCATCACCCTTCGTGCTTTTACTCTCAGCCTCACCAAATAACAAATAGGAATGCACGACATCACCCTTTGTGCTTTTACTCTCATCCTCACCAGATTATAAATAAGAATGCACGGCATCACCTTTCGTGATTTTACACTCAACCTTAAAATATAAATAAATCATGCACAGTATCATCCTTCGTGTTTTACGCTCTTCCTCACAATATAAATAAATCGTGCACGACATCACCATTCGTGCTTTACACTCTTTCTCACCAGTCACAGAATCATTAACAACAGATATAGGGAAATTTTCACAAGAAATCAGTATTTCATCATAATTACTTTCATAATTTAACGTCTCAACCTCGAATCAATTTCGCAACGTTATCCATCTCGGTGGAACCGGATACAGTTCTCTCAACAGTTCAATAGAAACAATAAGCATGTATAATAGCCTTTAAGACTACAAGAATAACAAGAATTGACTTTCACTCGCATGTTATGACTCGACTACAACGTATAGGTACTCGTCACCTTACCTATACATCTCTTTCAGCAACAAAACATATAGCAAGTAATCAAACAATACCTATTCCCTCAAGCTAAGGTTAGACATAATACTTACCTCGATTTCGCAGGCCACACACTGCTCAAGTAAAAATTTTCCTTTAGAATTAACCTCGAACCCACTTGTATGTAATCATAATTATTTTAACATCATAAATTTTTGCTAAAGGAATCAACTTTAATGAATAATTACGGATTCCCCAAATTTTCCCAAAAAAGGTTAAAAACCGACCCTGGGCTCGCTTGGTCAAAACTCGAGGGTCGGACCAAAATCCGTTTACCCATTCACCATCGAGCCCGATATGTAATCAATTTCGAAATCCGACCCCAATTCGAGATCTAAATTCCAATTATACAAAATTCCCTAATTCTACCCAAACCCCCAATTTCTACCATGAAAGCCCTAGCTTTTTGGTTAAAAATTGATGAAAAACAATGGGTAATTGGGAGAGAGTAGTTTAGAATCATTTACCAATACTTTGGGGAAGAATTTTTCTCTTGAAAATATGAAAGAATGGCCAATTCCCGTTTTAGGTTTTGTTTTTAATTCACTGGACAGGTCTTTTTCGCGTTCGTGAAGGACCTGTCGCGTTCAGCAACAAAACACGTAGCAGGCCACACACTGCTCAAGTACAATTTTTCCTTTAGAATTCATCCCCAACCCACTTTTATCTAATCCTTATTAGTTTAACATCATCAATTGTCGCTTAAGGAATCAACTTTAATAAATAATTACTGATTTCCCAAATTTTCCCCACAAAAGTTAAAAACTCCTCGGGCCCGCTTGGTCCAAACTCGAGGTTTGGACCAAAATCCGTTTACCCATTCACCCTCGAGCCCGAATATGTAATTAGTTTCCCAATTTGATCCCAATTCGAGGTTTAAGTTACAATTATACAAAATTCCCTAATTCTACTCAACCCCCAATTTCTACCATGAAAACTCTAGATGTTTGGTTGAAAATTGATGAAAAACAATAGGTAATTAGATAGAGTAGTTTAGAATCATTTACCAACACTTTAGGGAAGAACTTGTCTCTGAAAATCACCTCTAAGCCTTATTGGATTTGAAAATATGAAAGAATGGTCAATTCCCGTTTTAGGTTCTATTTTTAATTCGCCGGACAAGTCTTCTTCGCGTTCGCGAAGGACCTGTCGCGTTCGCGATGCTTTGCGGCCAAAAGGCCTACGCGTCTGTCGCGTTCGCGATGCTTTGCGGCCAAAAGGCCTACGCGTTCCCGAAGAGCTATTCGCTTTCATGAGAGTTTGTCCCCCCTGACCATCACGTTCGCAGCCCATTGGTCGCAATTGCGAAGAGCAATTCAACAATTCCCCAGCCCACCTCCAATACACTACGCTTCACGTAAGGTCAGTCTCGTTCGTGAAGAGTTAACCCCATAGTGCTCCGCGTTGACGACTGAAGCCTCACATTCGCGTAGAAGAAATCACTCCCCAGCCCAGCATGCACTTCGCGATCGCGAAGCACAAAAATCTTGTGCACTAGCAACAGCAAAACAACAGATTATCTAAGTTTAAAACATCCCGAAGCATACTCAAAACTCACATGAGGACTTGAGGCTCCAAACCAAGCATGCACGCAAGTCTAAAAACTTCCTACGAACATGCTCGTGCGATCAAATGGGTAAAACACCTAAAAATATGGATTTAGCATCAAAACTCACAAAATCTCAAGAATACTTCAAAATTACTATATTCTCAACTTGACGTCCGAATCACGTCAAATCAACTCCGATTTCTACCAAATTTCACAGACATGACTAAAACATTATAATAAAATTGTACCGGGATCCGGAACCAAAATACGGGCGTAATACCAATGAGTTCAAGCATTAATCAATTTCTTTAAATATTTTTAAATTTCAGTCTAACAATTTTCAACAAAAATTTATTTCTCGAGCTAGGGACCTCAAAATTCGATTCCGGACATACGCCCAAGTCCCATATTTTATTACGGACCTTTCGGGACCATCGGAACACGGGTCCGGGTCCGTTTACTCAAAACGTTGATCAAAGTCAACTAAAAGTTATTTTTAAATTTCAAAAATTATCATTTCATATATTTTCACATAATGCATTCCGGTTCACGCCCGGACTGCCCACGTAAATTGAGGTGAATAAAATTAATATTTTTTAAGCTAACGAGCTTGGAATAGAGTCTTAATTCATAAGATGACCCAAAGGGTCATCACAGATGTCCCAATAGACTAGCTAGATATAAATCTTTCAAATAAATAAATTTTAAATTATTGGTTCATATATATGAAAACTAGTAAACACTATTTTAATCAACACATAGTGTTTCTTGCAAATAAAAAGTCAAAGGATCCAAATGGTACATGCATATGACTAGTATTTTTTATCATATTTAGAAAGAATTAAAAATATTGAGCAAGTCATCTATTCTTGCAAAAGAGTAATCATTCATATCTGGATTGGAAATAAATTAACTTACTCTTTTGGGAAGGAGATAATACTCGATAGAAATATATATCTCAATTGGTTAGACACTCTTGCTCATAACATGTTAAGAAACTAAGCTCAAAGTAATAAAATAAAATAATAAAATAGACAATAGATGTAGGAAGAAAGAGAGAATAGATTCTTATTTATTCTATGTGTTCAAGTAGGTTACGAAATAGCTTCTCATCCACTATTTAGAATAATACATAGAGGTATACCAAAAGAATTCCATAAATATGCCATTAGGCATTTGAGATCATAGAGAAACATCATGGGGGAGATCATGGAGTATGAGAGTTACAACTATAAGTATTGGAGTAGTGGGAGTTATGGAGATAATGGGTAAGAGTAGTGGGAGTTATGGAGATAATTGATAAGAATAGAGGGTGTTATTCATTTAGGAGTTATTGACATCCACCATAATCTAATGTTTCATAACAATTAACACTTTTTACTCATTTTGTCGGACAACTTCAACGCGTGTAACCGAACTATCTGACATGGATATTACGACCAATAGAAACAAATACGTGTAAATATAAAAACCAAATACATTCAATGTTAAAGACACCCAACCTGATACCAATTATAGCCCTGTAACCCTACCCTTCTCTCTCTCTCTCTCTCTCTCTCTTGTGATTTCACGATGTTGTTAAATTTGGAGGTCACAAACGATGATTCCCTTCAATTCGACATAAGAAAGTTTACCTTCAGCACTTTTATGAAGAAATTAATGGTTGTGATGGCTTGTATGGCCAAACTTCTAATATTAGCTTATTTGTAGATGTGCTTTTTTCAAAAGTATTTTTAAGAAAAAAATACTTTTGGTGAAAATAGTTTATGTTTGGTTACAACAATTAGTAGTTGGTCAAGCTTTTAAAAAGTTCTTTTAGTGTACTTTTGTCAAACGTGCTTTTTAAACAAGTGTTCTTGGGGAGAAACTACTTATTTCCGCCTCTCAAAAACTATTTCTTCTATGAAAAGTATTTTTTTCCTTCTAAAAGTTTGGTCAAGCACCTTAATTTTGGAAAAAATAACTTTTGACCGAAAAAAATACTTTTGGCTGAAAAGAAGTTTGGCGGTATATGCTATATGTCTCTTCAATCCTTTAATATTCATTGATTTTTTGTTATTAGGGTAAGAATTTTAGTGAAAAACCTAAAATTAGGGTTTTTTGTTTCTTTTTTGTTGGGTTGGGTGGTATTAAAACAAAATGTCCCTTTGCTATTTTTTTTATTTCTTCAGGGATAACACTTAGCAATATCAGATGAGTATATATAAATATTAATTCATCACGAGGTTTACTTTTCCCAGAATCCTATCTCCACTTACCTAGATGAGGGTGAAGTCTTTTGTATTGTAATTGACGAACCACTTTTTTATAATTGGGTTAGAGTTTTACACTAAGGAAATATGGCATGTTGTTGTTCAAGGGTTTTATTATCAGAATCTCAATGATAAATAACTCACTTGGGCAGACTCTGACTAACACCTTCGACGTTATGAAAGACTTAAAAGATGAGGACATATTTTAATTATATGTAAAACATATAATTAAACAACCTATTCTAGATGAGAGTGTTTTGGACCTTACTACTTTATTAACTAGTCCAAAAGTTGGTGAGTGTATGTTTGTGCCATTCATAAAGGATATAAGTTATGACAACGGCTTTGAGGAAGATAAACTAGAAGAGGTTAGGGTAGAACATGAAGGCTTTCAAGTTGTAAAAGGTATTAACGCTACACAAAAAGATGTTACTATAGGTGGGATATCATACGTGGAAGGTCAATCTCAAATATGAATAGTAGTAACTCAAATCTGGGTGAGATTCTTAATGTTGGTGATTTTGAAGTAGATGAGTAGTTGAGATGTAACGACCCAACCTGTTGTTTTAAGTTTTAGCATCTCGTTCCGTTATTTGTGCCTTCCCGTAGGTTCATTTTGATCTTTTATGACTTGCGGATATGAGTTATTTTTGTCCCCAGAAGTTTGGAAGTGATTTGGAACACTTAGTTCCTAGATGGAAGTTGTTAGTTGAAAGAGTTGACCAATGTTTGACTTTTAAGTAAACAATCTCAGAACAATGTTTTGATGGTTCTGATCGGTTCGTATGGTAATTTGGACTTGTATCAGTACTTTCAAATTTTGTGTTGGAGGTTCCTAAAAGAATTTGAGACCATTTGTTGAATCTTGGGAATTTGAAGAACTTAAGAGTTCATAAGTTTGACAATTAATTGTTTCTTATTTTATTGGACTCATATTTGTATTTTGAGTTTTCAGACATGTCTATAAAATTGAATTAAACTTGTGTGTAAAGTTTGAAAGTAATATGAACTATCTAACTATGATGTACACAATCTTTTGAAAGAATACATATTTAAGAACTTAAGAGAAATTCTATTCGGTTTGAGCCTTGATTTTTTATCACGCTCAACTATGTCTTATAAAAGACTAAGCGGGCGTTGCAAATATAATCCGGGGTATTATGCCCAGAGTCGATCCCACAAGGAATTTACGGATCAATCAAGTCTTTAGAATACACAACTTTTACTCAATCAATTCTCTCAAGACTTTTTGAATATAAATTGGTGATGTTTTACTAATTCTACTGACAATAATAATACCAAACAATTACTAACAATGTGTTGCAAACAATTATGATAAAGGTCTAAGGCTATGGTTTCCCCCGTTGGTAAACTTCCTTCTCAGATACTTCTTATAGTTTGATTAGTTGTCTATCAATCATGAAGACTCTATCTACCATAAATCTCTCTCAAGTAATTATGATAATTTACTAGACGCACTCTCTCAAGTTACGCTAGCTAGATTGCATTACAGTTAACGTTAGATTGCACCCAAAGTATCGTTATTTCTAATCCAACTTCTAACCCCTCGGTTATGACTTTCGTCTATACTCCGGGAGTGATGTTGTTCAAACAACTACCTAAATATTCACTCTCTCTCAAGTAGATACATAATAAATAGGAACAGCTAATTGAGGGCCCTTCAATCAACTACAACAAGAACGTAGTTGAACAAATAGAGATTAATCAACCAATCAAAACTATATTACTATCACAATAAGTTTATCCCTCAATGGGTTCCACCAAAACTCTAGATTAAGAAACTTAGCTACTCATATTCATAAGAACTAATTCTAAAATAACTTGCATAATTGAATTACAAAATAATAAGTAAAAGCTATGAAAATCAATGTTTGCTTCACTGAGTAGTAATACACACGTTGTTCTTTACTTCAATGACTTCTCTCTCTCTTAAGTTGTATTTGGGTCTATTTATATGTTTGGGATAAACCCTCGCCATGTAGGAGACTTCTATTCCAACTGGGAAACACTTAAAACCTTTAATACTTGGAATTGACCGGACCTCGGGACCCAGGCGTTTGGGCTCAAACGCCCCCTTAAAGCCAGGGCTGACCTGGCTTTAGGGCTCTAACGCCCCACTAACGCCAGGCTGACCCTGGCTTAGGGGCTAAATGCCCAACTAACGCCCGGGTTGGCCTGGCTTTAAGGCCAAAACACCCGGCTATAGCCCGGGTCACTCCTTTTCGACTCTTGATCGTATTTTCGACGTTCATGCATCCATTTAGCTTGGTTTCCATATCCAATGCACCTACACATGAAATAGACTCTATTATGCACATAAAAAGTGTATTTTTAGCAGTAGCGCACATAAAATGTAAGGCATATAATGTGTTAAACCATGAATTCTAGCCACGCATCAATACCCCACATTTAAACATTCGCTCGTCCTCGAGCAATCGAACTACACTCATGTACACAAATTATTAAGCAAATCCCTTTAACACGTTATACCAAGAATATTTAAAACAGTTCAAGCATAAAGGTGTGACATTCTCGCCTCAATAATCGACTCACAAATACCATGCTTTAATCACAATTCACTAACTACTCTAACATAGAGGTCAACAACATTACCTTTCCTTCATGAATTATGTGCCCTCACCATATCAAAGAGCTAGTTACTCACACAATAAAATTTAAGATCACTTAGGAACTCAAGATAGAAAGAATTCACTCGCTCTCAGAAATAATATTCATATGCCATAAAAGATGCACCATAGGCTTGCCCGTAGTGTATTACTCTACTAATCGAGTTCATTCAGTCTAGGATCAAGTAGGACTTTATTTGGTTGTAATGTAGGCTGCGGGACGGGTAGGATACATTTGGATATAAGAGTGACTACACCTCCCTAAGCACATTAATACATATACTTTCGCATTCAACCTCAAACTTATATTAAGCCAAACTCCACCTTCACATCAATGTTATTACCCCATACTTCTTTAAGCAAAATTATATTAAGAGTCACCACATATATTTTTCTTTCACAATAATAAAAACTTTTTATTTTATTTAATTCTTTTTTCTCAAGTGACTCTTACTTTTTCAAACAGTGCACCTTTCTCCTTATTTCAATTACTCCCCTCAAAAACCAACCTACCACCCCACACTTCAACTTTTCCATATTTCATCACTTTTTCAGTGCTTACGAGAGGTGACAAGGTTCAAATATATGGTCGATTCAAACAAAGGAGTATGGCTTGTAATGTGGTTGCCAAAGAAACACGATTATAGGCTCAACGGGGTTAACTACGATACATAACAATTAGGTGGGTAAAATATATATGTCTGGTTCAATAAAGAAATGCTTATATCACTTCCAAGACTGAACAAAACTTCTATTTCGCTTTGCACACACACGAGGCAAGTTCTAGACATCAAATGCAATGCACAGAATAACATACAAACCTCACACACACTTGGCACATAACTCACTCAGGATTGGATCTATCACGACACTCCAGTCAAAGCAGTTAAGCAAATCTTAAGAATTCCTGATTTAAGGTATTTATCCTGGAGTCAAAAAATTGAGCCTAAGCGTCACAACCAAAGTACTGACTATTCTCAAGGCATTAGCACGTTTCGAGATATTGCTACTATTAAGCCCTTAACCATGTGATTCCTACTCTTAAAAATTAAAAACTACCTACACCCGGTTCAATTAAAAACCCTTGGAAAAGAACCGCGGTCCAAAGAAAAACCAAGGGGGAATGACTACACTACCTAAAACAAAAAATATTTTTGGTATTTTCTTAGACTTACTTCCCTCAAGAGAACTGTCTAAGAGATCCATTGTCGGGAAGAGTCCACATATTTCTA
>MDKI01016586.1:0-17942 GCA_005239505.1 Nicotiana paniculata
CCGTATAGCCCGCGGGCCCGGGTCGGTCCCGGGTCGGGCCCGGCCCACCTGCCACCCTTACACACAAGTCTAGAAACATCAAGAGAACTTGCTCGCGCGATCAAATCACCAAAACAACACCCGAAACAATGAATCGGAGATCAACATGCATGAAATTTGAAGGGAGAACTCAAGAACTTCTAGAATTGCAATCAAGCGTCTGAATGTTATCAAACCAACTCCAAACGATCCCGAATTTTGCAGGCAAGTTCCAAATCATAACAAAGACCTACTCGACGTTTCAAATATCACTTAACAACATCAAAATCACAAATCGCCCCTCAAATCGACTTAATGAAGTTAATGAACTTTCAACTCCCGAAACTCGCGCCGAAGCATATCAAATCAACCCGGAATGGACTCAAACTTGCACACAAGTCCAAAGTGACATAACGAAGATATTTCAATTCCCGGAACCACAATCTGAATCCGATATCTCCAAAGCCAACTCTCGGTCAAACTTATGAACTTTTCCATACCTTCAAATTCCAAATTTTGCCAAATTGTGCCGAAACCTTGTAGAAACATCCAAATGCAAATCCGGGCATATGCCCGAGCCCAAAATTACTATCCGGACCTAATAGAACCATCAAAACTCCAGTCCGAGGTCAAATACTAAAAGGTCAAACTTGGTCAACTCTTCCTACTTAAAGCTTAACTCATGAAATTCATTCTTCCAAATCGATTTGAAATAACCTGAAAACCAAAATTGGCAATACACATAAGTCATAATACATCATACGGAACTACTCACACCCTCAAACTACCGAGCAAAGTGCAAATGTTTAAAATGACCGATCGGGTCATCACATCCTCCCCCACTTAAACATACATTCGTCCTCGAACGTGCCAAGAGTCATTCCAAAGCCATCAAATCACCATGTAGCCTTACCATGCACTTACCCAGGGGTGATCCCACGTCACCCTATTCCATATAGGCCCTACAACACAACATACTGAAGATCGTTAATTCAATCTTAGCCATAGACCTTAGAATCCAATTTTCAATATTCGAAATTTCTTATAAGACTCGCATCTCGCATCTACACGTTGTATAAGTCTGAAAAAGTTGTACCAAGCCAACATCATAACCTAAGATGTTATTACATGATATATCGCATAACTCAAATACTCATAGAAAAATCTCTAATCACAGTAGCTTCCCAAAACAAACCAATTTTGGTAATAAACTTCATGTCAAACAAAACCTCGTTCTAAAACCTTTGTACATTGCCGATGATGAAACAAACACGTGGAAACTCAGATTCATTCATCAGATGAACAAGTCATGGAGCTCCCTCTCTTTCAACAAGAACTATAGCCAATTCTAAGCCAACCTCTGATATCATCCTTCCAAATATACCGCAATCAAAACAGATAGCACCCATCCTAGATCTGACGACTCATCTTATCAAATACCAACTACTCTACGGACATGCAACACCAATACTACCCAGAGAAACAAACTGTGCATTCCATGCACCCATACGCAATAATTTAAATGTACTCAAACATGGAAAATGACTCAAACGAGAGAACCATCTCGAAAGTTCAACAAGTACCACCGCAACGAAATACTAAAAATCCATCACACACCGTAGAACCATAATACAAGAATCTAACACAAAGGATCATACCTCAATATAACTCTACTGCAATGCGTGACCCCATCCAAACATTGGTCCATATTATATACCTCAATCCACCTTTCTTAAAATCAATAACCACGCGCAAATCGACATCAAGTACCCAAGGTGCATGACCATAACCACGAAGAAGCAAACGACACAATGCCACACAAACTTGAAAGAACGTAACCAATGCGCACTCAATCATGCATCATCCAAATACCTATTTCGCTCAAATTCCGCTATAAGCACCATGTGTGAATATAACAAATGAATCACAACCCTTGATAATGTAGAAGAGTAACTCATGGAATATATCTGAACACTAACAAACCCAACTCTAACTGAATGGCACATCCCTCAATGAAAGCAGTACAGAATCAACCAATTTGACCCGGTGTAGAATACACATCCTCATTGGGCTTACTAATGGACCCCAAATCAGCTCTAGTCACCCACCCACAAATAGATAAATAACCATCCAAAAGTCCACAACGACTTAATCGCAAGACATACTATCATCTGGATAGCTTTGGCCACAACTTCACAGCTCACAACCACGAAATAATCCACTTATGAGACCTCCATGTCTCCAATTCCATAAACATACGAATCACTATATCCAATCCCAATTCCATAGCCCAAATGTCTAACACATCTATCACACACGATCATCCCATAAGGAAATACTTATATAGTTCTCCATTGCCACATAGCAAAAATCTGAATATCAGTAGTCGATCAACCAGGCGGGTACTGCATCACCAATGAAGCATCCGCAAGTCAAAACACAATGTGCCTTCTGAAATGTGCACCCTTCTCCGACAATAACAAGCAGTGATATCATTCACCTAGTCATCTGAATCATCCATGTTGCCTAAAAATTCATGAGCTTCCCTTCAAAACTAAACTGTGACCTTGCACACGCAAATCATAATCCCACATAGAACACCGCATAAATTATGCCATCATGTGAACAGTACAAGAATCTCATAATCAACTCTGAGTCACAAGTAGAACACGTACCCGATCAGTCAAAAACCTTCTATTTGATCTCATCCAGGAGAAAGTTTCAATATGCAACATGTTCCTCATGCCGGTAGGAAAAACCACCTCAGACCGTGATAGAAATCATCGAGAACTCTTTGGCATCCATTTGTACATAACTAAGCTATCAGAACTGAATCTCTTTAACTCAAACAAGCCACGCAGGTCGCCAAACCCAAGGTTATTGCGACAAAACACCTATAGGGACTCACCACATCGTAAGTACCCAAAGAACCAATCATATATATTATTGTGCTAGTCCAACCTACTACCAAGTTGTTATATTTCTCCAAGTTCCTTCTGAATTGCCTTCAAATTGATACTTCTCCTTGCTATAACACCATGGTCCTTAATCAAAACTCGCCCCACGAACTCTAGAATAGAACCACACCGTACTAAGGCTCATAAGCCATTGAATTCCCTCTTAAGTACCCCAAAAGTACCAGAACCAAGATATCAGAGCCACTCTTTTGTCAGCCTTGTCGATGGTGGGTCAAAGTTCAATTGAGTTTAGGCAAATTTCGGTTAGGCGGAGCAAACCTCAGCGCTGAGTCTAGGAGAATCTCATGCGATAGGACAAACCTTAGCGAGGTCGCTGAGTCCATAAGAGGGGGAGTATGTAACACTCCAAAATTTAGACAGAGTCCCACATCGACAAAATACAAGAGGGATGTTGGGTATATAAGTTAACAAGCCTTAGACCTTAGTGATACGTTTTAAACCCTTGAGGGCCTGGGCCTAGAGCGGACAATATCACTAGCGGGATGTGTTGTTATAAAAGTTCGTTGAACCAAAAAGTACAAAACATTGTATTCTTACCATTTTAATTTGTGTGATACTTCTTTTTAGTTAATTCCAAAACAAAATATTACTTTTTATTTAAAAATAGTTTATTTTTAAAAAATTTACTTTACCTATAACAAATTAATTTACAATCAGACAAATATCTATGATTTATTTTAAGCCACAAGTTTTAAAACTTCATCTATTTTTCTTAAATTTTGTACCAAGTAAATATAAATGGAAGGAGGGGGAGTGTTAATGAAAGTTGAAGTTTGTAGATGTACTATAACAACAAATAAATCCTACCATACGGCCCCATATATAGTTCACGGAACCAGAAAGTACAAATGGGGAAATATAACTCAATGGATAGGTAACGTAATATTATTGTATATTTAGAGTGTACCGAGAAGAAGAACGGAAAGAAATATTGTGGAACCAGAATGTACAAATGGGGAAATATAACTCAATGGATAGGTAACGTAATGTTATTGTATATTTAGAGTCTACTGCAAAGAAGAACTGAGAAATTTTTTCTTCGCGGTACACTCTAAATATACAATAATAATTTATAAAATAATTACCAAGATTATTGTTAACCGCATTAAGTCTTTCTTGGATAAATTAATTCACCCTACTCAAACTAGCTTCCAACAAAATAAAAGAGCGGCTGAAAATACCATTAAAGTTCAAGAGATTCTCCTTAAAGTTCAAAAAATGAGAGGCTGCACTAGCAACATGCTCTTAAAACTAGATCTTGATAATGCTTTCAACCGACTTGACTGGTCCTTCATCATATTTTCTCCGACTCGCCTAAATTTCCCACCCAATTTAATAAAGCTTTTAATGTCTTGTGTTTCTACCTCCTCAATATCGATATTATTCAATGGCTCCCCAACTTCCTCATTCCTACCATCACGGGGCGTAAGGTAGGGCGATCTATCACCATGCTTATACATTATATGTATGAAAATGTTATCTCGTGCCATTGATGTTGTTGTTGATTACAATTCTTGGATACCTATTGAATTGTCACGTTTAGGACCACCAATTTCTCATTTATTCTTTGCGGACGATATTATTCTCGCATCACGCTAATGTGCATCAATTATAGATACCTTAACCTATTTCTCCACCTGGTCGGGCATGAAAATAAAATTCTCCAAGTCTAAGATTTTTTTCTCAGAAAACTGCCCAACCACATGCAAGGTGCCCATCCTACAATATTTCAATATGACAGAAGATTCTGGTAAATATCTGGGATTTCCCATTTTTATAGAACGACCTAGGCAACGTGATTTCCAGTCACTCATTGATAATTGCAAAGCCAGACTTGCAGGCTGAAAAGTATCTTTTCTTACACTAGCGGATCGTATAATACTCATTCGTTCAACTCTTAACTTATTTCCCAATCTCATCATGCAATACATATTGTTACTACCGTACATCCTCAAACATCTTGATCGGTAGCAATGTAACTTCTTATGGGGCACGAACAACCACAAAAAATGGTTGCACTTAGTGAAATGGAACTCTATCACTACTCCAACAGACCAGGGGGATCTTGGCATTCAAAAACTTTCCCTAAAAAATAATGCAATACACGATGTACTAGCCTGGAGCCTATTCCACAATCCTTGCACACTCTGGGCCTCTATTCTCCTAGCAAAATATTGCAAAGCTTCTTTTACCACTCCCTCCAACCCTTCTTTTATTTAGAAAAATATTCAGAAAGGGTGGGGCTATTGTCATAAGGGCTCCCTTTGGAAAATTAGTACTGGCTCCTTCATAAAGTTTTGGCACGATGCATGGAATGCTCCAGAATGCACATTACGCTCCCTCATAGCGGGCCCCTAAATCAGTTTGAAAATAACATCTCAGTTGCAAACTTCATTCATAATAAACAATGGGACCTTCAAACCACTTCTTTTTCCATCCCTAGTACTTTGATTCAATGAATACACAATGTACAACATACCTCAATTTCCCTCAGGCCATGATAATATCATTTGGGCACTTACCCTAAACATGGTTATCTCTCCTTACTCCCACCAAAAATTATCTTATCGTACAAATGAATTTGGAAGCTCCATATCCCCCAACACATTATCTATTTCCTTTGGTTATGTAGCCATGAACGCCTACCCACAAAAACAGCTTCATAAATTAACCATTATCCCAAATAGTTTGTGCGACACCTATCACGACATTGAATCAAGTTCGCATATCTTTGTTCACTGCCCAAATGCTAGACACCTTTGGGAACACTAGACCCACTACAAATTGTAAAACAAATCTCACAACGCTCCAACAACACACTTCAACGGTTCTTTTAACTTATCCATTTGAAACATTCACACCTTTCCCAATCAAATACCAACCTCCACCTTCATTCCCTACTGCCTCTGGCACCTTTGGCTAACACATAATCAAAAATCCTTTCACAACCTTCAACAAAAGGTTGACAATTTTCATATAATATCACGAGCCTCTGAATTTTTTTACCTCACGTACCACTAACCATAAAACCCCTTTATACATCAAGTGGCAGTCTCCCAAAATAGGCTACTATAAATTAAATATTGACGATGCCTCAGCTAACCGTCATGACAGAAAGAGCGTTGGAGGTATCTTTCGTAACTCAATAGGCGATTAGGTGCCAGGTTTTGCAGAACCTGTTTTTTACGGATCAAGCCTTGAATTGGAACTCAAAGCTTTGCACAAAGGCTTGCAACTGGCTCTACACCATCAACTATTTCCCTTGGATTTCGATGTGGACGTTGTGATCTTATTTACCTCTTATTGAACTCACATATCATGTTTCTTCTCTTGTTGATGATTGCAGGTTCATGCTCAAGCAACTGAATGAGTCAATCATCAGACATGTTTACAGGGAGCAAAACATAGTAGCTGATACTTTAGCTAAGTATGGAATCACTATGCCGGAAAACAACAATGGGTGCCTCCTACACTCATCACCACATTTTGCTATGGCCGCCTTCAAAGAAGACTTCCTTGGAGTACCCAACAAGCGTCTGGTCAATGCTTGCTCTTTTGCATCTCTTTCCCCCTATGTAAATTCATCCCAAGAACCGACTTCTAGACAACATTTTTTTGTTACTGATCCCCAGGGGGATCAGATAGATAGGGGTGTACCTATACACCTCTCCCTACTAGTTAGTTCTTCTGTTGTAAACTCGGTGCATGACCTAGCAGATGTGCGTAGATCCTTGTAATTACTATGTTTTTGTTATTAATATAATGTTGTTATCTTTCTGACAAAAAAAATTGTATATTTACGATGCCGCAGTAATCTATATTCCAGAAGTAGGTGGCTCAGGACGGATCAAAACTCTATAAAAGAGTTCCAATAAATAACACAAAAAATAGGAGACGTTACCTTGTCCACAAAAAGTTGCTCTTTCAGAAAAATTACTCAAAAAATGTAAAGAGTAAAAAAGAAAGCAACTTATGGGAAAGGAGGATACAAGCTTTTGGTAAAAAGAATAATATTTGGAGTTAGACTGTGGTTAAGAAATTTAACTAGGACCATATTAGCTAGAAGCGGCAAAAAAAACACCACCAGATTTTTGGACATAAAAATAAAATAGAGAACTCCTTTAGGTTGATTATTATGAACGAAAATGAAGGAATTAGTGTGATTTGGCACTTTTTTGCTTTGTGAAACATTTCTTTTGTTAATGAATAGGGTTTTTTCTGTTACATAATTTCAATGTAATGCGTTGGCAATATTGTCACGACCCGAAATCCCACCTTCAGGCTGTGATGGCGCCTAACGTTGCACCCGCTAGGCAAGCCAACGTGTTAACTGAATTGATTTATTAACAAGTAAAAATAGCAAACACCGACTAGATAATTGAGATAAGTGCGAAAGCATTAACAAAAATCTAAATACCAATAGCTAATCACGAAGAAATCCCTTTAAGTACAAAAGCCAGAAATGGAGTCACAACCTCACGAACCAGTCTAAGATTTGACTAAAAATAATAGTTTGAAAATAAAATAATGTATCTGTCTGGAAAACACATATATGACAGAATGAAAGATAGACAGGGACGCCGAGATCCACGAACGCCAGCGGAACTACCTCGGTGTCGTCTGGAATGGACTGAAGGACACTCCCACTAACGATGTCCACTGGGTCCGGCTGCGTAATCTGCACAACATAAAGAAGTGCAGGTGCAACATCAGTACAACCGATCACATGTACTAAGTAAGTGCCGAGCCTAACCTCGGTGAAGTAATGACGAGGCTAGGACACGACAACAAAATGTACCTGTGTAGTTCATTAGTATAGCAGAAAATAAACAAGAATACAGTTACAGGGAAAAACATGTTGGGGATAAGAGGAGCAACACTTGCTAAAACAGTAGAATCAAGTACTAATGAAAATGTAGAAGTAAAACAGGAATATGAGCCCGAACAAGTAAAATAGACAGGAGGAAAACACGGCATGACCCCTCGTGTATAACATCAAAATCACACGGCACGAAATGTCCCCTTGCGCATAAATAATAATGACTCGGCACGGAATGTCCCCTCGTGCATCAATAATAATCAATCGGCACAGAATGTTCCCTTGTGCATAAATATAATTATCGGCACGGAATTTTCCCTCGTGCATAAATAATAATCACTCGGCACGAAATGTTCCCTCGTGCACAAATAATAATCGTCGGCACGGAATGTTCCCTCGTGCATAAATAGTAATCATCGGCACGGAATGTTCCTTCGCGCATAAATAATAATCACTCGGCACGGAATATTCCCTCTTGCATGATGAGTGTAAAAGCAACAATTGATATGAAAGTTTAACAATATGATTTTTCAAATGTACAGAAATAATCAACAAAATTCTACTATCCCGACAAGGGACTCAGCTATAACCAATCTCACTCAGAAGTATAATGTCAACAGTAAAATCCTCGACCGAACACATAATCAATAACTTTCTACGTCATGAAGTAACCTCAAGGTACCACTTTCAAGGTTCCCAATAACTCACAACACGGAGAATATCAAAGAACATTAAATAATTCATCAAAATTCGACTCACGGGCATGCTTGACCACAACATATAGGTACCCGTCACCTCACCTATACGTTGGACATGAATTACACATAGAAAATAAGACTCTATACCTAATACCTCAAGCTAAGGTTAGGCAAAACACTTACCTCGGCTCCAAGAATGCAAGTCAAGCCTCAATCACGGCATGTCCTCTTGAATCCAACTCTGAAACGATAATATCTAGACATAATTGACTAATAACATCAATAATTATTCAAAAACTCAATCCCAAAGTCTAATTATACATTTCCCCTAATTCTTCCAAAAATACCAAAATTCGGCCCCGGGCCCGCTTGGTCTAAACTCGAGGTTCAGACCAAAACCCGATAGCGCATTCCTCCATGAACTTGAATATACAATTTATTTTGAAATCCGACGCCAAAATGAGGTTGAATTCCCAAATTTCCAAAAGCCCTAATTCTACCCAAAACCCCCAATTTCTATCCTTGATTCCATGTTTTAGACCTAGAATCTAGTGATTGATGAAGGAAAATGGAAGAAATTAGAGTTAGGAACACTTACCTATGAAGCTATGGTGGAATGGTCTTCTAAGACTCGCCCAAGAAGAGTGGAGAAGAAGAAAATGGTGAAAGATATGAAAATCCCGTAATGGGTATTCTATTTTTGAGCAATTAAATAACTGGGTGAATTTACCCTACGCGATCGCGACTCAAGGGATGCGACCGCGGAGAGTACTGGACTTCAGACTTACGCGATCGCGAAGTAAGGAGTGCGATCACAGAGTACCCGGACGTGGACCCACGCGATCACGAACGAAAGAACGTGATCGCGAACGAAAGAACGCGTTCGCACAGAACAATTGCTACCCAGCCCCCAACCCCACAGGAGACTTACGCGATCGCAGACATAGGGTTGCGTTCGCGTAGAGCTTAAACCCCAAAGCTCCGCGTTCGCACCCAGCTCCTTGCGATCGCGCAGAGCAAATTAGCCACCCCGCCCAATTGCACATCGCGATCGCGTGCACTACACTGTGATCGCAGAGAAGGAAATAGCTGGACACCAGATATAGCCTAAAACACCAGAAATTTCCTAAGTTTAGCACCCCGACACCTACCCGAAACTCACCCGAGCCCTCGGGGCTCAAAACCAAATATGCACACGCCTTCAAATCATCCTACGAACTTATTCGAGTAATTAAACAACTAAAATAACATCAAAAACAATGAATTAAACTCAAAAATTCATAGAATTTCCTCAAACTTCATAAACTATCAAATGTTCCAATTTTGATCCGAAACACGTCAAACCAAGTCTGTTTCTTTCCAAATTTTACAGATAAATCACATAACACATATTGAACATGTTCTGGGCTCCGGAACCATAATACGGGCTCGGTAACATAGATTTCACATCAAAGTTCATTTTCAAAAGTCTTTATTATTTCCAGAAAATAATTTCCTTTAAAAATTTATTTTTCGGACTTGGGACCTCGGAATTCGATTCCGGGCATACGCCCAGGTCCCATATTTTCCTACGGACCCTCCGGGACCGTCAAATCACGGGTCCGGGTCCATTTACCAAAAATATTGACCAAAGTCAACTTTATTCCATTAATTATCATCAATTCAACTATTTAATACATTTCCACATAAAAGCTTCCCGGCGACGCGCCCAGGCTATGTACGCACATCGAGGTGAGATTAACGGAGGCTTTCGGGGCCTCGGAACACAATTTTTGCTAAATTTACACAAGATGACATTTTGGGTCATCACAAACACTTCCATTTCTACCAACTTTGGCATTGCAAATTTCGAATATTTTAATCATATAATACTATATTATGCATATTAATTTTTTATGTAGTTCAATAATATAAAATTTTATTTTAAATAAATTACTAAAATTAATATTTTAATTAATTCATTCTAAAAATTAGGTACACCGATCGTCCTACTGCTTCCGGTAAAAAGGAAGTCTGGGACTCAAAATTCATATTCAGAGGCCAAAACCAATGAATTTCGTTTGCCTCGGTATTTCCGTTTATCTTCTGCCTTTTTTTTAGCAGGTTATTGGGATAAAATGAAATAACTCAGCATATAGTTCCTTCTATTTTCTTTTTGACCGATAGCTCCTTTAATAATACCTACAATATGCTTTATGTAATAGCAAGAAATCACTTGCGGCACCTAGAGCAGAGGCGTCAATGGTTCCGTTCGGCCGATTATGTTATAAAATTTGTATCATATCATTTTTTCGATTATTCTATTATGTATAATTAAAATTAGACTTTTTGAAACCGTCCTAATCATATCGGTTTCTCTTCGATATCGGTACGATTCGGTTAATTTTCAGTATTTTTTAAGTATCATGTAAAATTTACCAGTAGAAGTAGAACGCAATAACATACATTCTTTTATAGAACTTAGGAAAACTCTCTAGATATTTTTACTGTTTAAAAGGAGGTGAATTAAAAAATTGACTAGAGTATAGATCCACCAACTATTATACAATATAAAAGAAACCAAGCAAACGAAAACAAAATATAAATCACACGAGTGGAAAGATATTAACCAAGCCGAGACTCAAGAATAAAGTAAGGAAACATATTCAGTACATTGTAGTTTGCTACTCATAATCGCTAGAATACTTTGTGTCTTGCTAATAAAGATACATGAAATAACTTAGTTTAAGTAGAAGTAGCATAATAGGTGATCACGCCCAACTATGCCTTATAAAAAGGACTAAGCGGTCGTTGCAAATATAATCCAGTTTACAAGTCTGGAGTCGAATCACACAGAGAACTAAGGTTTTGCTATAATTGTTCAATATTGCTAAGAAACACAAGTCCAAACAATTTTCTAATTATAGAGATTATAATATTTATTTCTAACTAATTAAGTAACAACTATTATAAAGCAGTAAAATTATCAACTAACAAGGATGAAATTTGAGACAGAACTAAAAAGGTGTAGAGTTATAATTTCCCCTATTCATGGAATCTCTTCCTGCAATGTTTCATATAAATTTGCCTAATCTTCTCTATCGACCATGAGCACTCTTACTACTGTAAATCTCTCCCGAGTAATTACGATAATTTACTAGACATACTCTCCCAAGTTACACTAGCTGGCTTTAATTACAACTCACTTAGATCGCACTCAAGGTTTCGCTATCCCTAATCCCATCTTTAAACCCTCGGTTATTGATTCCTCATATACTTTGGAAGTGGTGTTGTTCAACAACTACCTAAATATGCACTCTCTCCCGAGTAATACATACTAAATAGGCACATATAATTGATGATCCTTTCAATTAACTACAACAAGAACGTAGTTGAACAAATAGAGATTAAACTTTGGCAAATCTATATTAACATAGCAAGAATTTCATCCTTCAATAGGTTCCATCAAAACCCTAGATAAAAAATTAGCTATTCATAATAGTATGTAAAAATACAATACCAAAAGTCATAACCAACAATGAAAAATAGGAGAGGAAGGAAAAACTCATAGAAGAATTCCCCGCCTTGCTCTTATTATGTCTCTGCCTTTTTAGGTCGAATCTGTGTCAAAAGTATGTCCAACCCCCTCAAAATACCATTTTTTCATGTATATATACCAAGTAGGGTCGGGCCAAAATAATTATACCTTCTCCTACGCGAAAAATGACAGTTTTTAAGGTTTGGAGTAGGGCGGCCGCGCTAAGACCACGCTAGTGGCCGCTGCATATCGAAACGTTTCTGCCCCATTTGCGAAGCAGGTCCGCGATTGCGGTTTTTACCACGTTTTTCACCATGTTCCTTTTGGAATTTGGAAAAATGTAAAACATGACAGTTGTATCCTTTTGAGTCAGCTTTCCAACCATATATTATATAGACCAAATGGAGTTCGGAGCAAAGAGTTATATCTATTTTACTAGACAGTGCACAGTATGCCTCCTCAAGTCTTTGTTTGTTCTTAACTATCAAATTTGACCCCCGAACACGATCCCGGATTAATTTCTTGGGCTTTTACTCAGAATTCAAAGCTCCAAATCACTTGAATTCATTCCATAAAATCTATATAGCTCGGAAGCACTCCTACAAGGCATAAAACACACAATTAGTGCAAAACACTAGCGATTAAAGCTCGAACTCAATTAAAGTGCAGTAAACTAGAGTGTAATAAGCGACTAAAATACGCAATTATAGACTATAATCAACATCCCACACTTAAATCATTGCTCATCCTCGAGTAATCGAACTACACTTTATATAGACACGACCTTTTTTATAAACAATTCTCCTAACTCATCACACCAAGAGTATTTAAAATAGACTAAGCACAAAAGCGTAACATCTTCACCTCAAGATTTGACTCACAAGTACCGAGCATTATTCACAACTCACCCACTTACTCTAACATAGAGGTCACTGACATTATCTTTCCTTCATGAATCAAGTGCCCTCACACGACAAAAGAGAATAGTTCCACACAATAAAATTTAAGAACACTTACGAACTCAAGATAGAAGGAATTCACTCGCTCTCAGAAATAATATTCATATGCCAAAAAAAATGCACCATATGCTTGCCCGTAGTGTACTACTACTAATCGAGCTTATTCAGTCTAGGATCAAGTAGTACTTTATTTGGTTGTAATGTAGGCTGCGGGACAGGTAGGATACATTTAGATATAAGAGTGACTACACCTCCTGATAACAACACGATAGGGGTCCGAGCACTACGAAAGAAAATCAAGAAAGACGCGGAAGCTAAGTACCTGTTTGAAACGTCTTGAACAAAAATTAGAAGAATTATGTATCTCTCAATTTTGGTTTTTTCATTCTAATACTCTCATCTTTTTTGCTTATATATATATATATATATCTTTTTTCCTCTGATGTTCTCACCTCTCTTGCCTTTTTCCACTCACTGCAACTCTTGGTCGTTACTCTTTAGATTTATTAATAAACCTTACTAGTCACAACCCTTAGTGATAAGAATATGGAGTTTAGAAAAAGAAAGAAAAGGAATGACCAAACCTAAGAAGAATAGGAATTTGTTAGTAGAAAAAAAAAGGAAAGAAATCTAGGAAACCCAAAACCCACAAGAATAAGGAAAGAGGTTTCCTTAATCTTTAAGAACAAGGATCCCCTCTTCTTGTTTTCTTTCTCGACTTGGAAACCAAATAATACTTGAATTCTAAAATAGTAATTTGCTAAGACTTTTTTTTGGGGGGGGCTGATTTTCGTTTTTTTTTTTTTTTGCTCAAGAACCTCCCAAGATTATCAAGATTGAAATATTGATTAGCCTATGCTCTGATACCACTTGATAACAATACGATAGGGGTCCGAGCACTACTAAAGAAAATCAAGAAACACGCGGAAGCTAAAAGAAAAATAAAGAAACAAAAAACGGAAAATTAAAGATAGATTGAATTCAAGAAAGTATTTCTTGAATTCAAGAAGTCTATTCTTGGAGTTGAATCCTAACAACAACAATTAGCTAACAAGGAACTAATCGACTTTGGTAGAGACTTAAAAATAAGAAATAGATTGTGAAACCCGACCCTTTACAATAACAAGAACAACAATAAGCCTAAACTTATCACTTTTCTTGAATACCTAGAAGTGATCTAAGATTTCGAAAGAATCTAATCTTACCACCTTAAGTTGAGTCTTGAAGGTTGAAGAATATATCCAAGAGTAGCCACACACAAGAGTGCAAGAAAAATTTCACAATTTTTATTGATATTGTATATAATAATCTAAGTCTAAAAACAAAGAAGACACCCTTTATATAGAGTGGGGTCACGATATTGTACCTAAAAATAAGGAAATAAAGTCCTAAACTACTTTGGACGACAAGTCCAACTACCTTAGGAAAAGAAAAATACTAGAAAGCAAAAACCAAGTCATTCTTTTAAAGTACTTCCAACAATCTTAGGAAAAGGAAAACATAACCTTAACTAACTAGGAAAACAATAAATATAGTCCTTAATATATGGAAATATGTCCCAAACCAATCTTGGATAGAATCATGAAAATCTGGAAATCTTGAAGGAAATTTGCAAGCAACTAAGCACCAACTTGCACTCAACATCTAGAACGACTATTGTACCCTTATTGGAAATCAAGTAAGTCCTCTTTACGCTATAAAAATGTGGATTTATGTAGGACTTCATGGGCTGCAAGTTTGGACACATTTTAGGTGCCAAATTGGTCCAACGGTGGCCTGATTTGGACCTTCTTCAGAGGATGTTTCTTGGGATCTAATCCACCTCTTCTTGGACATGAATTTGGGACATAAAATAATTATAACACATATATTATAACTCATATCCTTTCCTTAATCTCTTCCTCCCAATTAACAACTTCTTTACTTGCACTTGATGTCTAATGACCTTGTTTGGCAACACTTTAGCTTGACATCTTGTTAAAGGCCCTATTTGAGATTCCAAAGCTTCATTCTTGTCCTTGAATAGATTTGAGATTTCTAGTATGCTATCATTCACCTCTTCTTGAAGAAAACTCGTCCTCGAATTTCGACTTTGCAAAAAAAAGAAAACATGCACTAGTAAATGACATCCACTAATCTGAAAATATGGTAGGAATAAAACAAGATAGTGACCATGTGTCCACTTAACCCAATTAAGCCTAGTAGGTGTAAATACTCCCTTATAAAGTATATGGACATCATCATCCCAATAAAATTTATGCCTACTTAGATTTGACAAATAAAAACCTCTCTCAGATGCACTATATAATGAAATTTGCAATGCGATCTTGTCAATAAGGTAGTCCAAATATGTGCACGTAGAAGAAATTACAAAATATAGGCCATGCAACCATTTAACACAATTATCTCTGCCACATGTATCAAATAAGACACTTTTATGATATAGCCAATTATCAATTATAAATCCCATGGATTCTTCTACACGTAAGTTTTTCAAAGAAACACATAAATTCTCAGAAAGGTCAGAAGAACCCATAAATTCCAAAATAAAATATTCAATACATCCAAGCTCATGATTATAACTTTCCCCAATAATATTCGCAACACCAATGAATTCTACATAATTGCTCAAACTGTCACAAAAAGAGTCATAGATAGGTTCATGAAAGAGTATTTGATTACTAATGTCACAATAATCATGCATATCCTCTTTACTAGAAGCAAGCACTTTTACAGCCTCACAATAAATATGACTAAAGAATGACTTCCCATCGAACAACAAAACTCACATTCGAGAAATTTATCACATGAAAACTCATTAGGCACTTGAATAAGAGAAGAATGAATATTTAACTCATTAGCAAGCATTTTCTCATAAATTTCATGCCTCTTTCCACCAAGTTGGAATGCATAATCATCTATGTCATACTCAATTTCAAAAGTAAGCAAATTACTCTTGCACTTGAACTTAGATATTATAGTTAATGACTTGATATGCATCAAAATATCATCATTCATAAAAATTATAAAGTCACCAACATAAGAAGTAAGAGTATAATCCGTTACCTCCAGAAATACCTTAGGTGTTCTACAAAGGCCAAGAATGTGAATAAACCAATTATAAATACCATACTTGGACTTAATTATTAATGGAACAACATCAACTTTTATTCTTTTACGCAATGGCTCTAACTTAACAATGACTTCAGGGAACTCCATGTTGTAAACCTGTAAATAAAAATCAAAATAGTCAAAAGGTTCAACAACAAAGAAATTAATCAAGCTTTTATTATCCACTATCCAGCAAGAATTGGTTTCGCTAAATTCATGTTGGAATCCAATTGGATCCTTTGCAAACATCTCTTGTGCCTCACCCCCACTTTCAAAAGGACTTTCCACATATGGCTGCACAAAATCACAAGAAGTAAGACAAGAAAGAGTTAAAGAGTTAGAAAGTAAAGAAATATTTTTCTTGCATACACTCTCTTTGGCTTTTATCACAGAACTAGCTTTCTCCTCACCCTTATCCTCTTCTCTCTCACCACGGTTTTCTTCTTTTTCTTCACTCAAACCCTATTGTTTCTCTACCTCACATCTTTTTTCTATCTCACGACCTTCTCTCTTTTCTTTCCTCTCAAGCTTACTCTTTTCCCCCTTGAATCCCACTCTCTTCACTCAACACAAGCTCTCCTTTTTCCTCTCTTGAGATGTCAACGTGCACTCTCTTACTCCTCTCATTCTTTTCTCTCTCATATTTTTTCATATTCTCTTTAACAGTCTTTTCGTCTTCACAAATTTGTGAGGGAGTCAAAGTCCCAGAATGAGTTTCTTCCCGTTAACCTCAAAAGAGTATCTGTTTTTTTTCATGCTATATGAAGCTCTTCTGTAGACATACCATGGCTTTCCCAACAAGATATGGTAATTATTCATGGGAATCACATCACACCAAATGGCATCCTCATACCTTCCAATAGAGAATAGTAATAGCACTCTTTTATCCACCATTACTCCTCTCAACATGTAGGGTTCAATATGCTCAACTCAAGACAAGTTCAATCTTTCAACCATATAAGAGCTAATTGAGTTATAGCCATATTCTTTGTCAATTCTAATGGCACAAATCGCGGACATCACTTTAGCTCTTGTTTGAAAAATTACTTTTCCATTGTCTTCCTTCCATTCGCTATACTGTAAGTTTGACTTTTCAAGTTGTTGAGTCATAGCTCGCCTCCTTTCACGATAAGTACCTGTTTGAAACGTCTTGAACAAAAATTAGAAGAATTATGTATCTCTCAATTTTGGTTTTTTCATTCTAATACTCTCACCTTTTTTGCTTATATATATATATATATATATATCTTTTTCCCTCTGATGTTCTCACCTCTCTTGCCTTTTTCCACTCACTACAACTCTTGGTCGTTACTCTTTAGATTTATTAATAAACCTTACTAGTCACAACCCTTAATGATAAGAATATGGAGTTTAGAAAAAGAAAGAAAAGGAATGACCAAACCTAAGAAGAATAGGAATTGGTTAGTAGAAAAAAAAAGGAAAGAAATCTAGGAAACCCAAAACCCACAAGAATAAGGAAAGAGGTTTCCTTAATCTTTAAGAACAAGGATCCCCTCTTCTTGTTTTCTTTCTCGACTTGGAAACCAAATAATACTTGAATTCTAAAATAGTAATTTGCTAAGACTTTTTTTTGGGGGGGGCTGATTTTCGTTTTTTTTTTTTTTTGCTCAAGAACCTCCCAAGATTATCAAGATTGAAATATTGATTAGCCTATGCTCTGATACCACTTGATAACAATAAGATAGGGGTCCGAGCACTACTAAAGAAAATCAAGAAACACGCGGAAGCTAAAAGAAAAATAAAGAAACAAAAAACGGAAAAATTAAAGATAGATTGAATTCAAGAAAGTATTTCTTGAATTCAAGAAGTCTATTCTTGGAG
>ML330947.1:0-16471 GCA_005239505.1 Nicotiana paniculata
CATTCCTTTCAGTGGCTACTTCTTATGAGTGAGTTTTTACCATTTTTGTGATTTAAGTCTTTGAATTGATTTGCTCATCACACTTTTCATTCGGTCTTGTTTGCTTTTGCGCCAGTTGTGGCAATATATGTTGTTTCTGTCGCATTTTGGTTGTTTTTCTCAGTGCACATTGCATATTTAAATTGGGACTACAGACCGAGATCTGGGAGCTTTCCCCCTGCACTGCACTGTTCTGCATATTTTAATTGGGACTACGGACAGAGATCCAGGAGCTTTTCCCTTGTACTGCACTGCATATTTAAATTGGGACTATGGACAGAGATCCGGGAGCTTTCCCCCTGTACTGCACTGCATATTTAAATTGGGACTACGGACAGAGATCCGGGATCTTCCCCCCTGTACTGCATCGCATATTTAAATTGGGACTACAGACGAGATTCCGGGAGTGTTCCCCATGTACTGCATTGCATGACAAATTCTGAGTTGCGAACTGAGTTCCGGTGGTTTATCATTAAGGAGATTTGGATCGAAGAATATATATATATATATATATATATATATATTGAAAAGTATAGCTGAAAAGCAATTATCTCCAGGAAAAGTTATGTCTGAAGGACTTCTATTTCCAAAGTATATTTGAAAAGAATTTGTCTTGCAGAAAAATGATATTTGAAAGAGTAGTATTTGGGAAAGTATATTTGAACATCACGTATTTTGATGATATTTGAAAGAGCAATATTTGGGAAAGTATATTTGAATACCACGTATTTGAAGAGACTATGTTTTAAAGATTTCTCTTTATAAAAATATATAAATATANAAATTTTTTTTCGTATTATTCGATCGTATCGTTAATTATATTGAAAAATCTTATATTATGTTTCGGTCATTTATACATTTATGATTTTTTACTTATTAGACCGGTGGTGTCTTGACTAGTCCTCGTCACTACTTCACCGAGGTTAGTCTTGATACTTATTGGGCACCGCTGTGATGTGCTCATACTACACTTCTGCATATTTTTGTGTGCAGATCCAGGTTATTGTTGTTAATAGCTGCGCAGATCATTGCTGGGGAGACTCAAGGTAACCTGTTGATGCGTTCGCAGGCTTCGGAGTCACCTTCCTGTTTATTTCTATTCAACTGTACTTACTTATTCCTAGACAGTTGTATTTAGATTTGACAGAAAGATTTCGTAAAGCTTATGACTTGTATTTACCTGGTTTTGGGAAATTGTAAACTCTGTCAAGATGTCTATATCGAGACTATTATAATTCCTTTAATATTGTTGTCGTTCAGTGAAATTGTTAGGCTTACCAGTCCCTAAGACTAGGTGCCATCACGATACCCAACAGAGGAAAATTTGGGTCGTGACAAAGAGGAACTTGTTGAGTTTTAAAGATATCCGCCGAAATGGATATCATATTGAGACAATAGATGAGAATAATCTTGAATATCTCATCATTACCAAGAATATCTTTGGCCAAAAGAGGGTTATTGAGAAGTTCCTGTCTTTATCTTGTGGTCTGTATTGGACAAGAATTAGTGCAATTGAGGCACATTATATTGTAAACCAAAAGGTTACTGATTCCAATACTTTTGTACTTTGGCATGATCGATTGGGACATCCTGGATCAATTATAATGAGACGAATTATAGAAAACTCAAATGGGCATCTATTAAAGAATTTAAAGATTCTTTTAAATAATGAATTTTCTTACACTTCTTGTTATCAAGGCAAGTTAATTATTAGACCATCACCAACAAAGGTTGGGATTGAGTCCCCTGCGTTTTTGCAATGTATAGAATGGGACATTTGTGGACCTATTCATCCACCTAGTGGGTCATTTAGATATTTTATGGTCTTAATAGATGCATCCTCTAGATGGTCTCATGTGTGCCTATTGTCTTATCGCAACCTTGCGTTTGCAAAATAAATGGCACAAATAATTCGATTACGGGCGCAATTCCCCGATAATCCAATTAAGTCTATTAGACTTAATAATGTTGCTGAGTTTTCATCCCAAGCATTTAATGATCATTGTTTATAAATTGGGATAAAAGTGGAACATTCTTTAGCTCATGTTCACACTAAAAATGGTCTTGCCGAGTCTTTAATTAAACGTCTGCAATTGATAGCAAGACCGTTAATCATGAAAACGAGACTGCCCACTTCTGTTTGGGGTCACACCATTTTGCATGCAGCAATGCTAGTTCGTCTCAGACCGACAAATTATCATAAATATTCCCCGTTGCAATTAGTTTTGGGTCATGAACCTAATATATCCCATTTAAGAATTTTTGGATGCGCAGTATGTGTGCATGTATCACCACCATATCGCTCCAAAATGGATCCCCAAAGAAGGTTAGGAATATATGTTGGGTTTGAACCACCCTCCATTATTCACTATCTTGAAACATTAACTGGGGATTTATCTATTGCTCGATTTTCAGACTGTCGATTCGATGAAATCCTTTCCCAAAATTAGGGGGAGAAATTGGTGAAACCAAAAGGAAAATTTTGTGGAAATCCACCATTGTCTCATCTTGATCGACGTACCTCTATTTGTGAAAAAGAGGTGTTAAAGATTATCCATTTGCAAAGAATAACAAATCAAATGCCAGACGCATTTACGAATTTGAAAAGGATAACAAAATCACATATCCCTACAAAGAATGTTCCAATCCATATTGATGTCCCTATTGGACAATCTTCTAGTGTAACAGCTAATGAGTCAAAAGCACGCCTAAAACGTGGTAGACCATTGGGTTCTAAGGATCGAAATCCTAGAAAAAGAAAAATAAATGATCAAAATCACACTACGAAAGAGTCTCATGAAGGAAACCACGATTTAATAAATTTTGAGATTCATGAGAAAACCTTTGAGCCTGAGACTCGAGAAAATAAGGAACTATCAATAAATCCAATTGATATTGAGAAAAATTTGAATCAATTGGATATAGTGGTGGATTATGTCTTTGCATATAATGTTGCATCTAGCATTATGAAATATAATGAGGATCTTGAACCTCAATATGTTGGAGAATGTCGACAAAGATATGATTGGCCAAAATGGAAGAAACAATCCAATCAGAATTGAATTCACTTGCGAAACGTGAAGTTTTTGGGCCTGTAGTCCAAACACCTAATGGTGTTAAGCCTGTTGGCTATAAATGGGTCTTTGTACGCAAGAGGAATGAGAACAATGGGGTACACACTACTACAAAAAGGGGCTTTAACGGCAATACAATATGTCTTTAACGGCAATAACAATAGCCGGTATATCCTTTACCGGCCTATGGTGTTTAGCTGGCAATACGGGGGTCGGCAAAGCCTTTGGCAGCCATTCTCACAAAAGCTGGTAAAGAGTATAAATTGTTGCCGCTAAAGATCGTTAGTTTTACCGGCAGTTAGTTGCGGCAATACGTTTGGCCGATAATTAAATCCATAACAAACTAACTAGGATCTTTTAGCGTCCATTTTTATAGCCGATAAGTTCAATTAAATTTCCGCTAAACATTATTAGTTTTAACGGTAATTAAAATGAATATTGTATCCTTCTTGTAGATATCTTATTTTGACCTTCAGATTCTATTTAAATGGCGAGTAAATTCAACTAAATGTTGCTAATAGTAAAAGAGTGTATCTTGGTGGAAACAACGGTAGGCAAATACTAGAAAACATAATATTATAAATTCAAAAAACAAAATATATCTCATTTAATCTACACAATCCAAAGGAAGTACTAATCTAAAATATTAATGTCACAACTTTTAAAATAAACTTGCATTGAATGAACTGATATAACTAATCCTATCAAATAATATCTTCAAATAGTTTCAGCAACTCTTCATCATATTGAAATCTTCCACATGCGAAACTTTTGAACAAATGACCTGAAAAAAATAAAATAAATGCGTCAAAAGATGGAATGTAATGTATAAAACATCACGAGTCTACACATCTAAATATATTGTGAATTCTCAAAACAATGTAAAAAATGAGGCTGCATGCGAACTAGGGTAACAAAATTCATCATGGTTGAGGATATTGAAGTGTAGTTTCTAATAAGACAAATCGTTCTTAAGTTGAAGCTCCCTATATCAAGTTATAGTATTGGAATACAACCAAAATATTTTATTTAAGAAAGAACAAAGTATGACTAAAGAAAGATAAAAGACTTGGCTAATGTGGCAAATGAGACTTGTAGTATTGGAATACAACCAAAATATTTTATTTAAGAAAGAACAAAGTATGACTAAAGAAAGATAAAAGACTTGGCTAATGTGGCAAATGAGACTTGTAGTATTGGAATACAACCTAGATGTAACATTGTGGAAAAAAAAATAAAGAGCTACATTTGACAAGAATTCAAGATGCTACCATTTTAAATAAACAATACTTGTCTGCCATTGGTATACATATTCTGTTGGTTATATACTATTGAAGTGAACATTGTGGGTATTGTTAATCTCATCTTTTTTTAATATAATTTGTATATTTCCATGTTACAAGTATCGAAAATGATTTTGTTAACATGAGGAAGAAGATGATCAATTTCAAATCAACTTATAAGAAAATCATTTCAATAAATTCAGTGAAGGACAACTTTACTTAGCAGTTCAAGAGATTATATAGCAACAGAGGCAAACTACTGATTTTAATCCCTCAGAAACTAGCAATATCATAGTAAAAAGATCATTTTATTCAGTTGGACATGGAAGGGGAGATTTTTCGGCTAAAAACCTCTTTAAAACTATGACCCAAACCTAAGGTATATCCTTCTATTATTTAGTAGACAAAAACTATCCCTTAACTAATTTCAAAGTTACAACAATCAGCCTTCTATTTTCATCCTAAAAACTAACAACATAAACTTGTCAAAGATATTTGTTGCTATTCATTAATACTTCAAAAGGTTGGTTGTTGGTCAAACAGTAAGCTAGCAGTGGCAAAAACAAGACAGAAAAAGTAGTAGAGAAAAATTGGAAGAGAAATCTGAAACCTTTAATAACTTCACTGATTTTAAGAAAACTCATAGAACTTGAAGGATTAAATGCATAAGAAATCTTACAACAACACATGTAGACTTCTTTCCCAATGATCTATCATCTTTGCACTTCATATGAGTTAATATGTAGATTTCTACACAATTAGGCTCTATCTGGCTAAAGTCTAATACAGTTAACTTGATGTAAGATAGTCACACTATAAAATTATGCACCTAAAGATTGGATTTAAGTTTTAACAACCAAACATCTAATGTCAATCATGAATATATATCTATCACCATAATTTAGTCTAATACTGAGACACGATATAAAAGAGGTATTAAGCAAAATACCATTTATTTTACCGGTGAAGAGACTCATTATCATAAGTATAGCATACCTGGATACTTGAGATCATGTACAAATCTTTGCACCGTTGAACAAGTGAATGCTCCATCAGGTGTAAGTATTCTCTAACATAAATTTTCCACATGTTTATTTCTTTCTATATGGAACTCAAGCATAGCAATTGTCTTTTCGAGTCGTGGGTTCCGATCATCTATTAGTAATTAGGCTCATAAAACTATGATTATATAGTTTGTACCTAAAATAATGAGTCATTTTTTTAGTAACTGTGGAGAAAGAAGACATGTAACTACAACACCATAACAACCATCGCAACTATGTAACTTAAAGAACAAGAACTCATTAAAATAAAGAACATACGACTCAGAGGTTTAGTTAAACATGACAGAATCGAATGCAATTAAACAATACTATCCGAACTTCTAAGTATACCTCCTTCCTACCATCATTTACAGCAGAAAGTAACAGTATATTGAAAATAAAACAGAGGCAATTAATCTGACAATAAAATTACTCTACATGTTATCACCTAAAAAGAGGAGTTCTACTGTCTAGAAGTTGCATCCATTTCAAAACACAAGCTAAGGACTTATTGAGATACACCGCGAGAAATAAAAATAGCCAAACGTAAAGAACTATGCAACTATGTATTGCATATCAATAATTCAGAACGAGTGCATACGAAAATCCCATTTTTTAGGAGTCTATGATCTTCAGTTGTTCCAAGCAAAATGTAAAGTCTTTTTATGGATAAAAAGCAATATTATCACCTAACTTACCTTATTTTAAAGTTTTACCTAGCACTCTACAATGCGAATAAACAACTCATGAGATACAACACCTCCCTATTCACAAGGGAAATAAGAAATATGGAACATGGCACTATGGGATTTTATTTAGATGAGATATTTGATTTTCAGATTTGTGAAGAACAAAGAAAATGAGTCTGAGCAAACAACAATGTCAATTCATAAGAATCGTTAAAAGCTTTTTTTATTGTAGTGATTATGCAATGTGTATCCTATAATACTCTTTTTTTACGAACATTGTAATCAAAGTTTGCTAATCGAAACATAAAGAAAAAAAGGTTTAACAACATGAAATTGTCTACAATTCTGTCTATTATCTCAATAGAAATAAGACAACAAAACATTTGTGAGCATTTTATGCGAGCCAAGTGAAATGGGTATAAAAATTCAGTATGGTAGGAAAGGTACCAATTTACTAGCAATTATCATCATAGCCACATCCGTGAAATGATTAGCAATTGCAATAGTCACAGAATTCTGAAACTGAGGGAGAAAATAGAGTTAAAAGCAAAGCAACAAAACAAAAAATATAAGTACACTTCTAAATCACCTTAAAATCAATTTTACAGGGCTATCATAAATTCATGTAGTTGAAGGCAAGAAAGAAGAAAAATACAATAAATTGAGAGGCATTGTGCGATTCCATTGAACCAATAATTATGGGAAAATAGAGTTTTCAATTAAATTTTGCTAAAATTGAAGTAAGATAGTCCATTTAGATTTAGGGATCTGGAATTCATCTATTTAATAGATAGATCAAATACTTTACATGTTATATCAATAACGAAAGTTCTTTAGCGATTGAGCTTACCACGATAGTCGCGATATGATTGTACGAACAAGACGGTGACAACAACCGAGGGGACTGTAACTGCACAGATCCATCAATTCAAGAAATTTCTCTCTCTATCTCTCTCTCTATAGATAGATAGATAGAGAGAGAGAGAGAGAGAGAGAGAGAGAGAGAGAGAGAGAGAGAAGAACGAGAGTAGTGAGTTGGGATTCATCGTGACGGCAACCTAAGATGGTGGGAGCGAAGGGATAGTTGGGCACGGTGGAGAATTTGAGTTCTTCTTGGATTTGAGTGTTTGCAATTCTTTTTTGTGAAATGGGCTAGCGCCTTTTTTTCCAGAAAAAGGAATGGGAGGGAACATGAAATAATGAAAACTTCTTTCGGATAAGTTGTAGTACTATAATTTTTCTGGTCATTCTTTTTAATTGCCAGTAATTATATGGTTTTTCCTGACAAAACTATATATGCCGCTAATATTTGAGTTATGGATATAAATTACCGGTAATTAATTTATGGCCACTAAATAGTTGCCGGTAAAGCTCCATTTTGTAGTAGTGAGAAAGATATAAGGCACACCTTGTTGCACAAAGATTTTCACAAAGGCCTGGTGTCGATTATGAAGAAATATATTTACCCGTCATGGATGCTATAACATTCGGTTATCTCATTAGTTTTGCTGTCCATGAAAAGCTTGGCATGCATTTAATGGATGTAGCTACCGCCTACCTTTATGGCTCACTTGATAACGAGATATACATAAAAAATTTCGAGGAATTTAAAATGCCTAAAGCACAAAATTCAAAGTCCCGAAAAATATTTTCAATCAAATTGCAAATATCTTTGTATGGTCTAAAGCAATCAGGACGTATGTGGTATAATCGTCTTAGTGAGTATCTATTAAAGGAAGGTTATATAAATGATGCCATTTTTCCATGTGTTTTTATAAAGAATATAACATCGGAATTTGTTGTGCTTGCCGTATATGTTGATAATGTAAACCTTATTGGAACTCCTATAGAACTCCAAAAGGAAATTGATTATTTAAAGAAGGAATTCGAGATGAAAGATCTCAAAAAGACAAAATTATGTCTTGGTTTGTAAATTGAACATTTGGCAAACGGAATTTTGGTTTATCAATCTGCCTACATAGAAAAGGTACTGAAACGGTTTTATATGGATGGAGCACATCCATTAAGTACTTTGATGGTTGTTCGATCGCTTGATGTGAATAATGATCCATTCCGACCTCAAGAAGAGAATGAAGAGCTACTTGGTCCTGAAGTACCATATCTTAGTGTAATTGGTACACTAATGTATCTTGTCAACACTACAAGGCCTGACATAACTTTTTCAGTTAATGTCTGCTCCTACAAGGAGACATTGGAATGGAATCACACACATATTGCGGTATCTAAAAGGGACTAGCGCTATGAGCTTATTTTATGGCAATAATTGCAGTCCCGATCTTGTGGGTTATGCCGATATGGGTATTTATCTGACCCACACAAGGCTCGATCGATCTCAAACAGGCTATGTGTTTACATGTGGAGGGGCTGAGTACCGGCTATATGTTTTGATGTGTTACATAGGGGCACCAATAATATTTCATTATAGTTCTACTGGTCGGGACGAGTTCCCTTATTTGTTGTTTCATTTGTGAGTGAGTTTCATGTTTTGCACTCCATTTTGTGTTTGCTCCTGTTGGGAGATTCTATGAGTAGTAGCCCGTGTCTATCAATGTTATTTCATTCTTGATAGTGGTGAAACTGTAAGTGAGTCCTTATTTTTCTTCGTGGTAAGCTTTATGTGATTTCCCTAAATGTTTTGTTTACGAGTTGTGATTTGATACTCAATCGATATGCGAGTTCAGTTAGCGTTATGATTTTATCAGCTGAGATGAACTAGTGGAGGAATTTCCATTGGTGTGATACATTTTCGGTATGTGATTCAGAGTTGAGGACGAGGTCCTCGTGATATTTATGATTCGATATGTTTGGACTGGGCTGAGTACATAGCCTGTTTTAGACATTCAAGGGGGAGTGTTATAAATAGAACTCTATTTATGGTGAATGTCTATATTCTAGAGAGATTCTAGGGTTTGTTATTTGGTGGCTAAGTCACTCTTTCTCTATAAATATAAGAGTCTTACCCCATCGTAAATCATTCTAAAATTCAATAAAAATTTCCCCTCTTTTTTTTCTGCAATAGTGTTCTTCTTCTTTGTTCCATAACATGCCACTATTTTTGAAACAGAGGAAATATAACATTATTCTCGTAACTGATTTAAATTATGTAGCTTTAGCTTATTAAAGATATTAGTAAATTTATTAGTTTGTTTCTTCGCTCGGTATCCAAATTCGAACTGATTATAATTTGTTTTTTTCTTTTTTCTTGAATTGATTAGTTTCACTTCCAACTGTTCCAAAGTTTTCCTTTGAACTCTCATACACAGAATTGTAGTATACAAGCAAATAATTACTCCTATTCTTTCAACAGCAGCACTTCAATTGAAGGCTGCACAAACTTCGAGGTGGAACTTGCAAATATATATGGAACCTATAGATACATTGTTGAAACATTACACCTTTAACTTTCCCAAAATAAATATCTCCCATTTTCGGCCATGACTCAAACACCCTCTTCTTGCTTATGATGTTCTCTGTCGTACCGTAGAATTATCAATGACGAATCACATTCAGTTCAAACGCCAGTTTGATGATTATGCCGCCGAAGCCGGCGCCGCCTTACCTCCTGCCGCCAGAATGCGGAAAGACGAAGCTCTCCCTTCCTCCTCTCCTCCGTCAACTCGCATTCAGTTCTTCGTCCGTTTATTTTCCGGTGTCAACAAAACCCTCGTCCTTCAAGCCGATTCCACCGACACAGTTTTATCAGTTCACAGAAAAATCGAGTCGATCACCGGAATCCGAACAATGACGAAGTCCTTCGGAGTACCAGGAATCGATCAACGGTTAATCTACAAGGGGAAGCAGCTTCAGTTGGAGCAAACCCTAGCGGAGTGCGATGTACAGCACGACGCGAGCTTACAACTCGTCGGGCGAATGCGAAGCACGCGCCACCCGCTGACGTGGAAGCTGATGAGTGAATTAATTGCACTCATTTCTAATAGTACCGAAGGCCGTCTAATTAAGAAGATGCTTAGCAAAATTCTCACAATGACTCCAAAGGATGAAACAAAATCTGAGGAATATCTTCGAATATTCATCTACTCATCTGTGCCTGCGCATTTGGTAAAGCTTTATGTCTCTCCTTCTAATTCTGAATTTAATAACAAAGACACAGCTGATGAATGCATTCGTGAATTCATAAAATTGTGTAAGAAACTTTTGTCGGATAGCATATATGCGCAATGTGTTCATATAGTGTTAGAGTTTTGTAAGCTTCTGAGAGGTGCTGCTGGTGTTGATGATGCTTTGTATGGCTTTTGTCGGAGTAGTTTAGCAGATATAATGGATTGGTATGACGCGGATGCTATGGATGTGTTGCCATTGCAGGATTCTTTTCCTTTAGTCCGTGAGTTAGCAACTAGGTTATCGCGTGCTCTAGAATTGAGCATGGGCTCAACCGAGTTTGTGGGGTTATCATGTAGCGATGTGCATGAGTTTATTGAGTTCATGCATCCGGTAAGGAGTGCATTACTGTGTCAAGAAGCATTTGATTGTCCATTCACTTTCCCTTTATTGGAGAAAGGTAATAGTGAAGCAGGAAGTAAAAGATTTGAGATGCACAATTACAGAGAAAAGATTGAAGGTTTGCATCATATTTTCTGTGATTTGCTGGACAAATTGGAGCTGTGTTTAGAAAAACTAGAAACACGACTGGGTTTGAAAGAGAAAGAAAAAGATGAGCCTAATGTACTATGTTGGTCTCAGTATCTTTTAATTCTAGAGGCATTACATAGGATTTCAAAAATGTATAAGGGTTTGGAGGAAGGCTTTTGGAAGAAGATGAGGCAAAGAAAAGTTTCATTGTGCTTTCTCATAGTTAGACTCTCAAAAAGGTCTAGAGATTATCAGTGGATTCTTGAGAACAAGGAGATCGTCAATTTTGAGATAAGGCGGGATTTCGCCATGATGATGTTGCGAGAAGGGAGCGGCAAGAACGAGGAACTATATGAGATGCTCATTGACAGGTCCCATTTGTTGGAAGAATCATTTGAGTACATTAGACATGCAGGTCCTAGAGTACTGGGCCGCAATTTATTTTTGAAATTCAAGAATGAAGAAGCTACTGGACCTGGTGTGGTGAGGGAGTGGTTTTACTTGGTAATTCAAGCCATTTTCAACCCTCAGAATGCTCTCTTTGTTTCTTGCCCGAAAGACTGTAGAAGGTTTTTCCCAAATCCAGGTTAGTTTTTGTTGCCTTTATGCACACGACATTTTGCTCTCACTCATCTCTTTTATTAGCGGGGGTTTACAGTTTTTGAGTATGAAAGAGGTTTCTTATTTTCTTTTTTCAAAAGAGTATGAAATTGAGGTTGAATCTTTGTGGATATGAGAAGATTCTAATAGTACTATAATACTTATTTATTCATTTTCTTCCTCTCTCCTTCTATAGATCTTGTAAGCTTGCTTGATATGGCTGCTTGAATTTCATACTTTCCTTACCCTGTCCCAACGAATCGAATTGGGAGAAAGGGTTATAAATCGTACAGTATAAACGAGAATTCAACTAGCTGTAATACCCATAATGTGGTTTTGTCCATGACGTTCATCTGCATGAATTTGCCATGATTGCTCTGCACTTACTGTTTCTTTGCTACATAAATTAAGCTATCCCGAAGTGTATTAATTTTATCCTTGGACGAGACTAGCTCATATCTTGTAGCATCTCTACTTATTCAATTCAATTTTTTTTATACTTTTGTGTCTGTCAAGAGAACCGTTTGATTTGACTTACTAATGACCGTGGGATTGCACCTGTCTCTGAGTTAAAATAAAAGTAAGCAAAATGGAACTTGTATTCCTAAGGATAAAGGATTTGAGGAAGGGATGGGGATAGAAAAAAAGATCCTGGTTGAATACATGGAAAGATAAAACCCACTAAGAATGGAATTTCAGATTGTTTAGCATCTTTTACTGTATCAGACACTGCTTAAAACATGATTAGGTTTCCACACTCTCCTTCTCAGATTTGTATAACTATGTTGCCGACCCAAAAGCATTCATTGCAGACTATTCCAATCAAGGATGGAAAATTGTCCTTAAAAGGAACAGACGCAGAGAAATATAAACTATATCAGCTTTTAGAACAACTGAGCAGCAGCTCCAACCACAGGTTAAGCCTGACACCTCGGTTTGGAAGGACAAACAAATGTCTCCTTACTGTTTAATTTTGCTTTACACTCTTGACTAAAGGTAGATTTGCCCCTCTATAGTTAGCCATGAAGGCAATTCTGGGTTCAAATTTTAATGATTCACTTGGTTGGTGCCTAGGGAGGTATGCCTCAGATTGGTGCCTAGGGAGGTATGCCTCAGACAGAATAGTCTCCCGATGAAAGGGCTACATATCTGCCATAGGTGAATCATCTTTTCGCCCATTGGAAAACAGTATCCTAGACATAGAGCATGATCGTTAATTTGCTAAGGTTACGATTGGATCATGACAAGGACTATAACAGATTTTTTAGCAGGGTTGGTACAAAAGATATCTTATCATAAAGACTTGGGATACCATTCCAGCAGCAATCTGGTGGAATTTCTAAGGAGGTGCAAATTCCTTACGTAGTTTGAAATCCTTGTGCTTACAATAGTTTGCTTTCTGGTGTATATTTGCTTCTATGGATGATGTAGCTGTTTGTTGATTCCTTACAGCTTTAAAAAGGCATCCAAAATTTAGGAGTCTGTAAATTTCTTTTTACATGCAACCACTGTGTGCAGTTATATGAACTCCTTTTAGCTTATCAAAAAACAAAGGAAAAGAAAAAATATTAGTACCAAATATTGTAAGTGACTAAATACTAGGGCGTTCCGCTTTAGCAACTTTTAGGTGATAGAGAAAGCAAGATGGAGAATAGAAGCATGTTGAACCCAATCATTTGAGAAGTTATTTATGAGGTGAGCTGAAGGGAAATGTTCTATATTTTGTTTAAGAAGGCAAGTAAAACTCTTGTCTTATATGCAATCTGGATGGTCGTGTGTACCTTGCTATTTGTTAGATGCTAAACACAGCTTGGTTGGTCAAGTTATAAAGTTTGCACTGTCCTTGAAAATCTGTGATACAGTTTTAGCTTGTCTGTTGAATTTGGGGTCACGACGCTCTCAATCTCCCTCTATCCCCCTTTCTGAACTTGTATCTAGGTGGGATTAATTTATGACAAATTCTATGTTACAATTAGTTAATAAGCAGGGATAATTGAGTCATTGTATTGGGTTAATGAGGCATGGTTTAGTCATTCACAGGAGTTAGTTGTCGATCTCTTTTATTTTCAGTTATTCAGTTAGGGGGTTGAGTTGTTAGTTGCAGACAGGGAAGAGGGTAGCTTAGTTAAATGTCAATTCATGTACATTATAGATCTTCTTGGAAGCAATGCCAAAAAAATTCATCTTTTCTCTCACTATTTTGTTGTTACGTTAGTTCAAAGATCATCCCTTGTTTTGGTCTTTTAGATCTTCTGGAAGCTGCAAAGTCATTGATGATTTGAAACATCAGAATTCGATATTAGAGCCAGTGGTCCTCAACAATGCCAAAAGGAACTAAATTCAATGAGTTGCTGCCAATCAGATAAAGGTTATGAAATAATGATCTTAGGAGTTCATGTCGTATTTATGATGTTGCATTAAGAGTACTTGGATTGTGCAACATATGAGTTCTTCGGAGTCATATATCATTTATTTTCGGACACCACGGTTATAAAAACAAAAGTTATTATTATTGTTCTCTGATACCAAGGGGTTTCAGGATTGCTTCCAATGGGGGTTCAGGATCGCTTCCAATGGGCTTCAGGAAATAAATTATGAGAACACCAGCCCTGGCTAGTCACATTCTCAACAGTAGACCCTAGACCACATTCTTCCTCACAACCCCTCAACGCCATCATCAGCTAATCGGGTCAACCGAGGACCACCGGTTATGTTGCCATAACCAGAGTTTACTGTTAATAATATGAACTGCCTGGGCGATATAGTTCCAACCTATAATCTTTGATGATTCCATGCTGTTAGGGATAATCTTTGATGCTTCACAAAAAGTAATATTATTCTCTCTTCTACGATGTAAATAACCCTCATCTGCATTTTGTGCTTGCAGCATCTAAGGTGGACCCACTGCACCTTGAGTATTTTGTCTTCGCTGGCAGGATGATTGCATTGGCCTTATTGCATAAAATACAAGTCAGCATTGCGTTTGATCGTGTGTTCTTTTTGCTACTAGCTGGAGCTTCTGATGTTGGTTTATTCTATTTCAAATTAGCTGGAAAGAATATTTCATTGGAAGACATTAAGGATGCAGATCCATACTTGTACAGTAGCTGCAAGAAGATACTGGAGATGGATCCGGAGATGGTGGATCAAGATGCTCTAGGCCTGACATTTGTTTGTGAAATTGAAGAATTGGGGTCCAGGAAAGTGGTTGAGCTTTGCCCTAATGGGCAAGATACTGTAGTTAACAGTGAGAACAGGGATAAATATGTTAATCTTCTTATCCAACACCGCTTTGTCACTTCAATTGCTCCGCAGGTAACCCATTTTGCTCGAGGTTTTGCGGACATAATTACTCACCCATGGCTCCGAAGATCCTTTTTCCGGATCTTAGATCCTGAAGATCTTGACTCGATTCTTCATGGGAGCAAAAGTGATATTTCTGTAGAAGACTGGAGAGCACATACCAATTACAAAGGCTACAAAGAAAGTGATCCTCAAATATCCTGGTTCTGGAAGGTACACATTTCTCTTCTACTACTAACTATGTTTCCACAATATTGAGAAATCTACACCTTTGCCCTTTCGATCTCCTCTTTCTTCTTTGTTTTTTTGAAGTGGTAGATTTCTGAATTCTTGTCTTTTCAAAGTGTTTGCATTGGGTTGCATTTTCAAAGTTTACTTTTCCATTGCTACAGATAGTTAGTGGTATGTCTGCTCATCAGAGAAAGGTGTTTCTCTTCTTCTGGACTTCAATTAAGTCTCTGCCTGTAGAGGGTTTTGGTGGTTTGGCTTCTAAACTATACATCTACAAAACCACGGACTCTTATGATTGCTTGCCTTCCTCGCACACATGCTTCTACCAACTATGTTTTCCTCCTTATCCGTCCATGGATATCATGCAAAATCGACTTCACATAATCACCCAGGATCATGTTGGTTGCAGCTTTGGTACCGCTTGACATGGAAATTTGGGGGTTGAATTTTGTGCGTATGATATGTAAATATGTGATCTTGTATATAGATGTAGGAAATGCCTGCCTTGTGAAACTTGACTACTGTAAGATGGTCTAATGTTTATACAGGTATATATAGTCGTATTTATTAGTAGCAGAGAATGATATCTTTAGTTTTCTGATTTTTTACAATCTTTGTTAGTTTTGTTCCTTTATTCCTTTTACCTTTTTTGATATTGTGTCAGATGGCTGAAGGCCGTATATTTTCTTGTCAGTTTAGAGAGGACGAATATCTTCTTGTTGTGTATGTTCAGTAACATAATTCTGGATGTCATAACTCCGGAGTAACTTCCATACGAGTAACCCCATTGTGAAACATGATGTTTGAGAGCCTATAAATAGAGGTCATCTGCAGAGCTTCAATGAACATTAGTTTGATTGAAATATAAGTTTTACTTTTCCTTAACTGTTTCTCTATTCCCTTGCTTTTACTATAACTAGTGTTACAACCTGCGTGATGCGCAGATAATTTGACAGAATATTAATCTTATAAAATTATGATCTAATATACCTTATTATTTTTAAAAAATTTAGTTGTATTTTATTATTTAATATAGTGTGCAGAAATCTAACAAATCTAATACAAAATCAAAGGATACACATCATGTAGTATTCAAATAAATTATCTATTCCTTATTTATTTGTATTGTTAAATTAGCAAGTACTTAGTACTATACATTTATTAATGTGAATTTTGATACTACTTCTCTTTTAATATAACATATCTGAAAATATTTTTTTTTTGAACATATATTATAATATTCAAAATTCTTCAATTGTCTAAATTTATTGATAAGACTTTTGAGTGTTATCTATTTATCTTTTATTTATTAATTAATTTAAAATAGTAATATCATAAAATTATCTTTATCCCTCTATTTCCGTACATTCTTTTCTACTTTAATATTTGATTAGTTTTCTCAATTTTGTAGTTTATTGAAATTTTAAATAATGTAATATTGTTTTACTAAATTATAATTTTGAATCCATCAAAATTATAAAGAGATAAGTCTTTTATTATTTTTATAAAAAACCTATCAATATTCTAATTTATACATATATATATATATACATATATATATATATATATATATACATATATATATATATATATATATA
>ML330947.1:16534-89261 GCA_005239505.1 Nicotiana paniculata
TTTATATTCTTGTATTTTTCATTATGAATCATAACTAAAATTTCCTACATGAGAAATTTAATTAGTATATATATTTTTACGCTATCGCTTGAAATTCTTTTTTATTTTTTTAGTATTCTTCCTTTATAACTATTTATTTATTATGATTTGAGTTATATGTATAAATACGACTTTTCTCATCATAATTTTAATTAGAAGTGTTATATTTTTATATTTTCCCACATATATATTTTATTTCTTTAATTTCATATTTTATTTAAAATAATTTTAAAACTCCAACTTTGTTGGAGCTTTGTCCTATAAATCTACACTTGTCGTCTTATGGCTATACCATTTGGCATCATATAATTATTTACTTCTCTTTTTATATATATAAATACACACACACTCTATTGCATGAAAGAGAAATTGCTCCCCGAATTTGATTTGGTAGTTTTTTTTTATTTTTTATTTTACAATAATTTTAAAACTCCAACTTGAAACTACTCCCAATTTGAATTCGTAGTTTTTTGTCGTTTTTATTATAGATAATTATAAGATATCTGTATTTATTTAGAGTAACCAATTAATTCAAATTTAAAATTTCAAAGGTTTTTTAGTTAGGAAGGTAGTTTATTTTGTCTTACCAATGCCACTTGACCTTTTGTGATTATGCCACTTGTCTTAATAATGTACTTTTGCCTCTTCTTATATTATATATAGATTTTTTTCCATCTATTTTTGTGACACGGTAGCTTTTTTTTTTTGCCTTCTTTATGCACGTATGTCCAGTTTTATTCCCTTTTTTTTGCGGATTTTAACCATATGTATCAGGAACCTATTGGCCTAATTTGTGTAGAGTTATTAAAAGGGAAGCACTCATTACCAGAAATTTTTTCTCAAGGCTCAAATTCGGGACCTCTAGTTATGGCCAGTGTCATTCCTCCTTTTTTATAGCTACAGGGTGTTTTTATTTGTAAAGCATTTTGGCAACCATTGTTATGTATATATTTGTGCATCCTCACTTTAGATTTAACTTTTTTACAAGCCTAATATTTTTGTGGAGAACCTCACTCATTCAAAACTGTCCTAAACCTCACTGATTTGGAAAATTTGTGAACATGGATATTTGTGTACGGTCAAAATCAGGTATGCCTGATTTAGTGGGCTCTAGGAACCGCCTCAAGAATAAGACCGAAATAGGCTGGGCTCGAGGCCGATAGCGGAAGTCGCAACTTGAAAATCGAAGTATCCGATGAATATCAAGGCAAGCATGACCAGCCTCGAGATAATGCCGTTGTGGTTTTGTAACGGATACAGCAAGATTCCCGCAATGGCCTAAAGATCAAGGCCTAAATTTCAGAACGGATTTGTACGAATTCATACTAGGCGGTTAGACAACTGTCCAATTAGATTCCTTACTAAAAACGGAAATGTACCTTATTTAGGACTCCCCTATTATATAAAGGGGAGCTCATTCATTTGTAAGGACACGAATCATTGGCTAAGGAATATACATTCTTTAATTTCTTGCTCATTACTCATCAGAATTGTCCTTTAACTTTATTGTTCTTACTTTATCGTTCTTGCTGACCTACCTCGAGCCCACCTTAGCCCGAGGTCGAGACTTGTTCGCACACCAGTTCGATTCAGTTTACTTCTTCGATTTATACATTTGATCTCTTGTTTATTAGTTAGTATTGGACTAAATCACGTATCTTTAAGACCTTAATACAATTTTAATTGTTACTCGAATTTTAGGATAAACAGTTTGGCGCCCACTGTGGGGCTAAAGATAATAGTGATTCTTTCAGTGCTGATTTTGATAACACAAATTATTTTCACACTTGTTCTTGTCAAAGATTCTTTGTTCTCAGGTTAAAACATGTCAAACTCACAAAATGCACCTATACATGATGACAACGGTCTTGGATTTCACGGGGAAAATGAAAACATAATTGCTACAGGAGTCGGGGTACCACCAGTTAATCCTCGGGAAGTGCCTGCTGCAACCCGATTGATGCCGGTTCACACATTGCTTTGAATGTAGATTTGGGTGTAGACCCCGGAGGGAGTGTGCGCCGGGATGGCCGAACTGGTGGCCAAGGAACTCATGGCGTAGGAGATGGGGGATTTAGTCTCCAGGTGATATTCGAGATGTTACAGTCTCAACAGGTTGCTATTGCTCAGATCCAAAGTCAGCACAAAACTCCAAGTGTGCTCGAGCTGAAAATCACTCGCTGTACCGAGCCAACGACGGAAAAAATGAATAGCAACAGATCAGGGCCTGATCCTATGATTATGAAGATCCTCGAGGAGCTCACCAAAATAATTGAGTCAGGAGAAAAGAAAATAGAAGATAATGACAAAAAAATGGAAACATACAACTCCCGAGTTGATCAAATACCAGGGGCACCCCCGATCTTAAAGGGTTTGGATTAAAAAAAGTTCGTGCAGAAGACTTTTCCCCAGAGTTTGGCCCCGAAGCCCATTCCAAAGAAGTTTCGCATGCCGGATATACCTAAGTACAATGAGACCACCGATCCTAATGAATATATCACTACGTACACATGCGGTATAAAGGGAAATGACTTAGAAGACAATGAGATCGAGTCCGTCTTGTTGAAAAAAATTGGGGAAACTTCATCTAAGGGAGAAATGATTTGGTGTCACAACTTGTAACCCAATTCCATCGATTCATTTGCAGTGTTAGCAGATTCATTTGTGAAAACACGCCGGGGCCATAAAAGTCGCAACAAAGAAATCGGACGTCTTCAAGATAAGACAAAGGGACAACGAAATTAAATAAATAAAATATATATGTAGGAAAATATAAAAATATAACACTTCTAATTAAAATTATGATGAGAAAAGTCGTATATATAAATATAACTCAAATCATAATAAATAAATAGTTATAAAGGAAGAATACTAAAAAATAAAAAATAATTTCAAGCGATAGCGTAAAAATGTATATACTAATTAAATTTCTCATGTAGGAAATTTTAGTTATGATAGAACTCATAATTTCATAATGAAAAATACAAGAATATAAATATTAGGATATTATATATATATATATATATATATATATATATATAAATTAGAATATGGATAGGTTTTTTATAAAAATAATATGGAATGTATGGAGTTACCACCAGCCTCCGATGATTGGACTGTTCAAGCTTTCACCCAGGGGTTAAACAAGCGGAGCTCGATAACATCACGACAGTTGAAGAAAAATTTGATTGGGTATTCAGCTATAACTTGGGCAGATGTGCAATCGATATCAATCGAAGATCAGGGTCGAGGACGACCATTTAGGAGCCCCTTCGGTTCAGTTCATCCAAACAAGTTCGCAGTTAAAGCCCCGAGAGATACCGACAGGGAACAAAGGTCGAACAGGGAACAAAGTTCGAACAGGGAACGATATCAGCCGTATACCGCAGAACGAAGGAATAATGGCCCGGGACGCAATTCATCCCAGAATGATCGAAGAAATGATAGAGGGAAAAATCCTCGGGGACTCATGAGTAAGAATGGATTTGATAAGCAATCTGATCCTGCAGAAGCACTTCGATTATCTAAGTATAATTTCAGTGTCGACGCATCGGGGATTGTTTCAGTTATCGGAAGGATCAAAGACACCAGGTGGCCCAGACCTATACAAACCGATCATTTTCAGAGAAACCCAAACTTGATGTGTAAATATCATGGTACGCATAGGCATAAGACTGATGACTGCAGACAGCTAAGGGAAAAGGTAGCTCGATTGTTCAACGAGGGCCATCTTGGAGAATTCCTCAGTGATCAAGCTAAGAATTACTTCAGGGAAAGAGACGCCAACAGAAAGAATGAACAGGAAGAACCACAACATGTAATTCATATGATCATTGGTGAGGTTGATGTTCCACAAAGGCTTGTATTCAAATACACTAAGGTGTCAATTACCAGGGATAAACGGACCCGGGACTACGTGCCTGAGGGTTCCTTATCATTCAGCGACGAAGAAGCAGAAGGAATTTCTCAACCGCACAATGACGCTCTGGTAATTTATATCTTGTTAAATAAAGTTCAAGTTAAGCGTGTTTTAGTTGATCCAGGTAGTTCGGAAAACATCATCCAATCGAGGGTCATGAAGCAGCTCAGCCTACGAGATCAAATTGTGCCCGCAACTCGGGTCTTAAATGGCTTCAACACGGCCATCGAAACAACTAAAGAGGAGATTATACTACCAGTAAACGTGGCGGGAACCATTCAAGATACTAAATTCCACGTGATCGAGGGAGACCACAACATGAGGGCGGTCCCCTCAACCATTCACCAAATGCTGAAATTCCCAACAATAGATGGTGTGAAAATAGTTTATGGGGAACAACACGCAGCAAAGGAAATGTTTGCAGTCGACGAGGTGATGCCGACACCAGCACCTTCGACCTTAGAAAAATCGAACATCAAAGACAAGCAGATGGCTAAATAGCAATCACCGTCCCCAGCCTCGATCGATTCGGAGGAACATGTAATCAAAGAAGAAGAAGAGGATTTTCTTACTCCTCGAACTTTCGTTGTTCCCGAGGAATCAGATGCAACCAAGTCAATGGTCGAGGAGCTGAAACAGGTGATACTGATCGAGCATCTGCCTGAGCGAAAGGTATACCTGGAAACGAGATTAACCCCCGAACTCAGGAAAAACTCATTCAATTCCTTATCGATAACATAGATTGTTTTGCTTGGTCCCATTTAGACATGATAGGGATCCCACCGGAGATAACAACACATCGGCTAAGCCTCGACCCCAGGTTTAAACTAGTGAAACAAAAGAGAAGGCCCCAGTCGGAGGTAAAACATGCATTCATAAAGGACAAGGTAATTAAACTTCTAAAAATAGGGTCCATTAGGGAAGTAAAATATCCCGAATGGTTAGCCAATGTAGTCGTAGTCCCTAAAAAAGGGAACAAACTTAGAATGTGCATGGATTACAAGGATTTGAACAAGGCATGCCCTAAAGACTCTTTTCCACTGCCTAACATCGATCGTATGATCGACGTCACGGCCAACCACGAGATTCTTACCTTTCTCGATGCCTATTCCGGGTACAATCAAATTCAGGTGAACTCGGAGGACCAGGAAAATACCTCATTTATCACCAAGTATTGAATGTATTGTTATAATATATTTCCCTTCGGACTAAAAAATGCAGGAGCTACTTACCAACGACTAGTGAATAAGATGTTCGAAGAAAAAATAGGTAAGTCAATGGAAGTTTACATTGATGACATGCTAGTTAAGTCCTTGCGCGCAGAGGACCATTTTGGCTCATTTGCAGGCAATGTTAGAGATTTTGAAAAAATACAACATGAAACTCAACCGTGAGAAATGTGCTATCGGAGTCGGCTCGGGCAAGTTCCTGGGCTTCATGGTGTCGAATAGGGGGATCGAGATCAACCCCGATTAAATCAAGGCCTTCGTACCCGAAATGGAAAAGGAACTTCTACTAAAATCGAGTACATCATCGGGGGTATGGACTATCTTCACAGACGATGCCTCAGATGTGAAAGGGCCCGGACTTGGCATCATTTTGAAGCCACCCACGAGTAGCACTATCAGACAATCCATCAAAACTTCCAGGTTGACTAACAATGAGGCCGAGTACGAGGCCATGATTGCAGGTCTTGAATTAGCTAAAAGCCTGGGAGCGAAGGTCATCGAGGCCAAGTGTGACTCTCTGTTGGTGGTGAACCAAGTGAACAAAAGCTTCGAAGTTCGGGAAGATAGAATGCAAAGGTATTTAGACAAGTTACAGGTGACATTGCACCGCTTCAAGGAATGGATCCTAGATCACGTGCCTCGAGAACAAAACGGTGAGGCCGATGCACTTGAAAATTTGGGGTAATCAGTCGAAGAAGATGATTTTGTCCCGGGAACTGTCGTCCAATTATCGAGATCTGTGGTCGAGGAAGGTCACGCCGAGATAAACTCCACAAGCTTGACCTAGGATTGGAGGAATAAATATGTTGAATATTTAAAACACGGAAAGCTCCCATCGGATCCTAAAGAGTCGAGAGACCTATGAGATAAAGCAGTCCGATTCACATTAGATGAAGATGGAACATTGTACAGGAGGGCTTTCGATGGACCATTGGCGGTATGCTTAGGACCGAGGGACACCGATTATTTTTTGTGAGAATACACGAAGGCACTTGTGGGAACCACTCCGACGCTAACTCTTTAATTCACAAAATTATTAGAGCAGGGTACTATTGGAATATCATGGAAAATATACTAAGGAGTTTGTTCGAAAATGCGATAAATGCCAAAGGTTTGCACCAATGATCCATCAGCCCGAAGAACAACTTCATTCAGTCCTATCCCCGTAGCCATTCATGAAATAGGGGATGGACATCGTCGACCCTCTTCCAACGGCACCAGGTAAAGCTAAATTTATTTTGTTTATGACTGACTACTTTTCTAAATGGTGGAAGCACAGGCCTTCGATAAGGTCAGAGAAAAAGAAGTCATAGACTTCATATGGGATCACATCGTGTGTCGATTCGGGGTACCCGCTGAAATCGTATGCGACAACGGGAAGCAATTCATCGGCAGTAAGGTAACAAAGTTCCTCGAAGAACAGAAAATAAAAAGGATCTTATCGACACCCCAAGCGCAAACGGACATGCTGAGTCTACGTACAAGACTATTATCCAACACTTAAAGAAAAGGTTGAATGACGCTAAGGGGAAATGGAGAGAGGTTCTGCCCGAGGTCCGTTGGGCATATCGAACGACATCAAATTCCAGCACGGGGGCAACTCCATTCTCCTTGGTATATGGCTCCGAGGCCTTAATCCCAGTCGAGGTCAGGGAACCTAGCACTAGAGTTTGGCATGCAACGGAGGAATCAAATCACAAGACTATGAACACTAGCCTCGAGCTATTGGATGAAAAATGAGAAGCTGCACTTGTTCGGATGGCCGCACATAAGCAAACAATCGAGAGATATTATAACAGAAAGGCCAACCTTCGCCATTTCGGAATCGGGGACTTAGTTCTAAGGAAGGTCACCCTAAATACTCGAGACCCAAACGAAGGGAAACTAGGCCCGAATTAGGAAGGTCCGTATCAAGTCATTGGTATCATCGAAAAGGGATCTTACAAACTCGGCACGATGGAAGGCAAACAATTGCCTAACAATTGGAATGTGTCACTACTCAAACGATTTTATTGCTGAGGTGTTCGGTCGAGGCATCGAGGAAACTATTTAACACTAAGATCTTAGGTTTTAAAGCACGCGTTGCACTATTTTTCCCTTAGTCCGATTTTTATCCCAAATGGGTTTTTTCGGCGAGGTTTTTAACGAGGAAACAACTATGTGCTACCTAAGGAAAATTCGACAGTATCCAAGGCTTCTTTTCAATCAACCTCGAATACTGGGGGGCATCACCCTTGGAGATTATATTCTCGAGTAAAATATTTCACGCCAAAAAGGGTCTCGATTGGAAAGCTTTGTAATGGGCCAAATGGTCAAATGAACCGTGTCCATATAGAATAGTCAAGCCCGACGCCAAAACATGTGTGCATATATGAATTATTTAAAGAAGCATTCTTTCTACTTCAAAAATTTCATGTCTCATGAAATTCGCTACTATACGAGCTCCATACTCGTGATTCTGTGAGAAATGGCTCAAGGGCCAAGATGGAAATACACCTCGAATACTCGGGGACTGTCATCGACAGTCAAACACATTCGAGTTATCAAAACTCGGGTTCATAAGACCTCAAGAGGCACCCCTCGACGTAAATGCCGAGACCATCATACTCGGGGACTAACATTTTGAACAAGTTCGAAATGTTATCGGGAAACAAGTCCAAGAGGCATACCTGAAGGCTACGGCCATAATAAAGGCTACGACCGAAATAACACGGCTTGTAGACGTCCGAATCCCGCAATAAAATCAGGCCTTCGAATTTTTCTAAAAACCAGTTAAAAAAGGCTACCCTCGGCAAAATAATCAAAGGGCTTAGATAAAATCAGCCCTCGAAAAACCTTAAGAGGTATCAAATTATTCAAATATAAATTTGTGCTAAAGCACAAGAAACAAAAGGATTCCGATCGGCACTAAACCCTCGAAAGGATTCTGATCATCCTCACCGGGGACTCCGCTCAAGTTAGGTGTTCTCAGGGCCCGGGCTTCCCTTATGGTGTCCTTAGAATAAGCAGATAACGATGGAGAGTGACCTATTGTCATGGCCCTAGGCAGATCACCCGGGGCGCTCTTTTGACCATGGGGACTTCAGAATCTGTCCTCTTTGGTGTGCTTATTGAAGGATGAGAAACAACCTCAACCTCAGGCAATTTGGGGGCTTTGCCCACGTCTTTCTTCGGAGTTTCCTCACCATAAGGCAGGATCTATGGTTCGGAGGGTTTGGCGGCCTCGACTGGCTTTTTGGTTCAGACCACCAGCGCCGATTCCCCGCCCTCATCTTCTTCATCATCTTGAAACTGGTGGACTGAGTCTATCTCCACATGAATGAAATTCCTCCTACGTCACCGAGTAGGGCCCCTTTTATCTTGGGGGTCTTCGGGCTTCGAAACCCTTTTTCTCTTATTATCTTTCCCCGATTTTGGAACCGGGGACTCGATCCCTTCCCTAGGAGGGGCCGGCCTTATTTCAGAGAAATCCCCAATTCCTCCATAAATAAAAACTAGGTATGAAAAAAGAAATGTCTCCGATAAAGAAGGAAGCATCAAGAATTTACCATCATCATCAGGGACTCCGAAAACAAGAGGCTCAAATCATTTCTTATCATTTTATTCTAAGAAACGCGGGGACTATCTGTGTACGGTCAAAATCAACTATGCCCGATTTAGTGGGCTCGAGGAACCGCCTCAAGAATAAGACCGAAATAGGCTGGGCTCAAGCCCGATAGTGGAACGTCGAAGCTTGAAAATCGAAGTTTCCGATGAATATCAAGGCAAGCATGACTAGCCTCGAGATAATGCCGTTGTGATTTTGTAACAGATAAAGCAAGATTCCCGCAATGGCCCAAAGATCAAGACAAAATTTCGGAACAAATTTGTACGAATTCGTACTAGGCGGTTAGACAACTGTCCAATTAGATTCCTTATCTGTCCAATTAGATTCCTTATAAAAAAACGAAAATGTACCTTATTTAGGATTCCTCTATTATATAAAGGGGAGCTCATTCATTTGTAAGGACACGAATCATTGGCTAAGGAATATACATTCTTTACTTTCTTGCTTATTACTCATCAAAATTGTCCTTTAACTTTATTGTTCTTACTTTATCGTTCTTACTGACCTACCTCGAGCCCACCTTAGCCCGAGGTCGAGATTTGTTCGCACACTGGTTCGATTCAGTTTACTTCTTCGATTTATACATTTGATCTCTTGTTTATTAGTTAGTATTGGACTAAATCACGTATCTTGAAGACCTCAATACAATTTTAATTATTACTCGGATTATAGGGTAAACAATACCTTTCTTTCTTCTTCACGCTTAATGAAGGGGTTCAATTGAATTCAATTTGTTGAAAACTTTTGTACTATGTATAAGGGTGGAAAACAGGTGGGTCGGGTCGGATCAGATATGAGTGAGTCGAAAACTAGTAATACAGAAACGGATAAGTTATCCGACTCGACCCATATTTAATACGGATAAAAACGGGTTAACCAACGGATAATACGGATATCCATATTATCCATGACTTCTTGAATATGATCACTTTTAGGAGAATTCCTAGTTTCCCAAACTTAGGAATTCTCAATTTGAAGCTTTACAAATATAAAAGTTAAACCAGTTAGTTATATTGAGTATCTATTTTCTAAGTGCATGATATGGTTCTTATGAATTTTTTTTTATACATTTTTCCATATATATATATATATATATTAAATTCTCCAAAAATACGATATTTTTTATAATCGCCTTGATGAAACTAATGCCTCTGCTATTGGTCATGCAGTTCCAATAATATCATAATTCATATTAAATGTCAGTTTGTCTAAGCCCTATTATGGATATACTTTCTCGTCCTACACCATACTTGGATTTCACCTGTTCATTCGCGCAGTTAGACTATTGAAATTGAACAATATAATTTGTCAAAGTTAGGTACAAAATACTATTAATTGCCAGAGAAAATTGTAAGTGGTATATGATACATATGTTAAAATAAGCAAACAGATGTTTTCCTTTTGACTTGGCTATCAGGTACTAGCTGTCTAAGTCGTCAATACTTGATCAATAAACGATTCTTTCCTTAGCTTTTGATGCCTGCAAGCCAAATAAGAATGTTATTAGTCACAAAAATCATTTCCAAGGGGATGTAAATTAATTATTTTCTAAGAATATCACCTGTTTTTTCCAATCTGTAAAACTTGTTATCAAGGAAAGCAGAAGAGATTGCATTAAATTTCCCACATTTAATCCAAACCAAAGGCCCTTTCCTTGAAAATGGAGTACAAAGCCAGATAATATGGCTATAGGTATTCCAACAACATAAAATGAACCAAGATTAACATATGCTCCCAAATGCTGCCACCCACTTCCTCTTGCAACTCCTGTTTTATTGAATAAATAAGCAATTTAAACTACTTGTAGAAATCACTTAATCTAAATTATTCTTTCTTTGTCACAATACAGTAATTGAATTATGTGTCTATTATTCATAAATTACAAACATTATAGTTTTGTAACTTTACTGGTATTTATACGTAAAATTAACACTTCCTTGAGGTGACGGATTATAGAAAACAACCTCTCTACCTTTCCGACGGTAAGATTAAGGTTTGTCATTTGTGTACACACTATCCTCCCAGTGGCGGAGACATGATCTCAACGAATGGGGTTCAAAAAGAAAAAAGTTAGAAACAATTGTAGCTAGTGGGAGTTAAACCTATGACCTTACAAATGATTTGAACCCCCTGACCACTAAGCTACACTTTTGGGCTGTATCAAGGGAATTCAAAACTTAATATATAGAGGTAAAAGACAGATTGTGCCTTATATATACAGTGTAATTTTTCGGTGAACTGTATCCTCCCCAGACGTTACTTGTGGGATTTTACTGGGTTGTTATTGTCGTAAAATTAACTCTACTATTTGATCTCAGGTGCTCAATAAGAAATAGAGCATACCAGAAAGTACAGCTTGGATGCAGTCTGATACAATCAAGACACAAAGAAAAGGAGTCATGTCCCTGAGATAATCCACAACTTCCTTCTCATTACTGAATGCATATCCCAGAACATTACGGCAACAAAAAAGAACACTGCTGCAAATTATTGCAGCTGCCATTGAAATCGTAAGTGTTGCCCTAATAGCCATTATTGCTCCCTCAGAATTCCCCGCTCCGAGCTCATTAGAAACTCTAGTGCTGCAAAAGGGAAGAGCGCGCGTATTTTGGAAGTCATTTTTCTTTACAAATATGTACGAAAAATATGTAATACCATACAAAAATCAGCAGATGGGATCCAAACCTTGCGCCGGCACCAAGGGAAAATGGTATGAAATAAAGAGTGGAAGCAACCGACATGCTGTCAATAACACTCTTCTACAACGTCAGTGTATAAAACGTAAACTCTTTGTTATAAACAGTGAAAGAATGAAGTGTACCATATTGAAAGCACTGAAGTCTCAAGCTGAGGCTTTGGCAAGAGACCAGCAAGCAGTATTACTATCTCAAATGTCCACCATTCAAGACTGCAATCATCACAATGTTATATGGTGTTTGAGCAAACAGACGCAATTAAAAGTATGCTCTCTCTAAAGCTCTTATGTAAGTGGTCACAAACTTCAACATGATATCAGAACAGTAAAGGTTCTTGTTTGAGTCTCGCTACCACCCACTATCAAAAAGAATCTGTAAACTACTTGTACCATGAAAAAAGAATCAGACCCACGCACGAGGAAAGATTTTGAAGGCAAAAGTAAGTAATAGAAGTGTGATTTGTCTAGCAGTTAAATTTTTTAAATAAGACAATCACACAGTTTAACAACTGAAGTCATGCACATGCACTTTTCCTATCAAGAAAACTAAGGCAAGAAACCATTTGGCTATATATATATATTTCCTAAAAAAGGAAAGGATAAGGAGCAAAGGAAACTTACCAAATCATGCTAGCAGAAGGAATAGCCAAAGGTAAGAATTCTCTTATACTAGCCAAAACTTCTTCTGATGAGAAACAAATACGAGTCTTTTCGCAAGACGAAGAGTATTTCACATACAAACCAAGCAGTAATACATTGAACCAATAAGACAAACCAATTGCAATTGCAGCTCCACAACTTCCCAAGTTCAGCTTGAATATTAATAACCAACAAATAGGCACGTGAAAACACAGAGTTGCAACAGAGCTCAGTACCATAGGAAGAATCAAGCTTTGCGTCTGCAAATACCGTATTAATGCTTGCAAAATCGTGAAAGGAAATACTGCAGCGATGAGCCAAATTGAGTATTTGGCTGCTTCTATGGAAATAAGAGGATCTTGATCCATGAATATAAGAATTTTGTCAACAAATAACCATAGTATAGATATTGGTATGCAAACCATAAGGAGAGATATAATAGCCCCAGTAGTGTAGATTCCTAATTTATTGTATTGTTCAGCACCATAAGCTTGCCCGCAGAGAGTCTCTAAACCACTAGCCATTCCTAACTGCATTGCAACCAGACAAATAGTATTATTACCAGAAACTTTGACATGGAAAATACAATAATGGAGGACGAAACAGTGAATTTTGAAGTTAATAGATCAAGACCTACTATAGTCCTCAAATTACTGAGAAGTATGTATAAGAGACAGACTCATTTAAAAATAATGTAAATTAAACGTCAATTGGGAATAAGAAGTAAGCTTTAGAACCTCTATATCCCACGCCCAAACTGACATCCAAGTTGAATATTTATAACAGATCGACACCACTTGCACAAAATTCTGCATACGTCACTGCATCAACTACTAACCTACTTACAGGAATCACAATCTTTACATTTCTCGGCTTCAAGATCATGAATTATTATGCTATGTAAACCGGTCCTAGTTCATCTTCAGCATCCTGATCATTTTCTAGATTAGTAATACGGGCAAACACTAAAATTAAGGGCAGGGATGAGAGGCCTAACTAGGGCCATAAAACAAGAATTCAGATCTAATTTTTTTGTGTGCTAATGTCCATGTCATCTTTATGAATTCAGGCGACGGACTCCAAATCGCCTAAAATTTTTGTGGGCCCATCAGAAATGACCTACTGAACAATAGACATTGGTTCGCCATAACCGTTCCTCGTTTTTTGGCGTTTTAGGGTCATAAAGTAGGAATTGCACGATTTCCAAATATGAATTCGGGCGACGGGCTGAGGCACAGAACCCATAATATATATTGTGCTCAGTGCACAGAACTCTCACTATGTGCGAGGCCCTGAGAAAGGTCAGACTACATTAAATCTATCGTACACAATCTTATTTTGTATTTCTGCAAAAAAGTTATTTTCACGACTTAAACTAGTGACGTTCTGGTCAAACATCACAATGGCAGAGGCACAATATATGCTACGGGTTCGGAAGAACCCAATAGCTTTGGCCCAAACGCTATATATATGTTAGAGAAATCCCTAAATATGTACATATAATACTCTGCGAACCCTGTAGCACCCAAACCCATAAACTTCAAATTCTGAATCAGCCGCCTAACGGCAACACGCTCCCCTTGAATCAAGCAACTATCTAAGAATGGAAATTAAGTAAAGAAGAGGATGAGGAAGGAAGGAAGGAAACTTACAACAAGACTAAAGCCAGTAACATTAGTAAGAGAGGTGGCAACAGAAGCTCCAGATAGTGAAAGCTCACTCAAATGGCCAATCATCATCATTGACCCAATTCTAACAAGATGCTGTGAAAGATTGACCATTAACATTGGTAATGCTATGTAACTCACCTTCTTCATTGATTCCTTATATGCATCCCATCCCCATGTTGTTGCTGTTGTTCTCTTTTCAGGCAGCAGCAGAGATTCTTCCATATGTGTTTACTTCTACTATGACAATACTACTTACTCTTCTGCCTAAAATCTATACATATACTTCTCAATTGGCCTTTCTTTTTCCTTTTTCTTTTTTTGTTGGAGGCAAGACAAGATTTTTTTTTTTTTTTGGTGGCTGTCAGCAAATTAATGTACGAAATTAAATAGTAGACAAGTAGTGTAATTATTTTCTGCGAAGATGTAGATCAAGATGCTCTAAGTTCAATTACTCTAGTCTTTTTTTTTTTAAAAATAAATAAAAATCGGGTGTTATATATCCGATACTCCTGGAGTCCGATAATCTTGAAAATCCATTACAGGGGGGAGAGTACTACCTGTTAAAAGATTATTGATTAGCTTTTTATTTATTTCCTATGAAGACACCGTGCCTCGCACTCTAACTGGCTTTCTTTTTCTCTTTTCGTGGGATTTAAATATTTTCAGAACCGTTTACTTCTATATATATTGGCAATAAAAAAAATTCTACTTCTAAAAGTTAAGTTATTTCTTGAACGTTGGTAGTAAAATAATTACCCATTTGTAATATTTTTGTATATATAACAGGAAGTCATTTAGTGATCTGAGAAGTGGTTTCTCTTGACAACGATAAAAATTATCAGTGACTTTGACTAACTCAACAAATGAAAGCTATATGTATACGATTATTTTACGGTCATTTCGACGCTCAAAAAGTTCGAAGATTCAAGTTTTGGCATTGAAGGGACATGTCGAAGGTCGAGGACCTCGAGGCAGTACAAATTAAAGGTCAACATGGAAGATCGGGAAATTCCTAAGGGGCACATGGTTAAAGCTGAGAAAATACACAAAATAGTACAAGCCCGTACCGTGGCATTAAATGGCTGTACCAGCCATATCTCTTTGCATTAATTACACATGTACTATGTTGGGATTCCCCCTCATATATATAATGGGGACCCTTGTCACTTTGTAACAAAGATGATATTCAATACAAGAACATGAACATCCTCTGCTCTCTAAATAAAATATTCTCTACAATTGCTTCATTAATTTATTGCTTCCCATTTATTGTGTTATTGAATTATTCTTCATTTATTACTTGTTATTGATCATAAATAGGTCACTCTTAAGGCCTCCAACACTGTTATATTGTTATCGATAGCCCCTAGTCAAGCTTCTACAGCTCGACCTCTAGGCCCTTCCGAGCACCCTCGAGACCGGTCTCTCCGTTACCCGATTTGCGTAATCTTGTTTTCTTTTGCTCTTATTTCATTTTTCTCACTTCACACTCAACATCTATTGCCTAAACAATCGGTATTAAAATAGATCACGTATTTTTAGAACCACATAATCAAATATAATTGTAATTACCATTTTCAAGGTAAACAGTTTGGCGCCCACCGTGGGGATAAAAATAATAGTGATTGTTTTAGTGTTGATTTTTCTAAAAACACAAGTTATTCTTCACACTTTTTCTTGTCCAAGAATCTTCAATTTCAGGTCAGAAAATGTCTAACTCAGTAAATGCACATGAAAACAACGGTCCTGAGGACCACAGAGAGAATGAAGCAGCTGCTTCAGGTGCTGGTGCGCCACCGCAAAACCCTGAGGGGGCACCAATGCAAATTCCTGTCGATGAAGGCTCACATAACGCTCAACATGTCGATGTGAGCTCTCATACAGAAGGAAGCGTTCGTGAAGGAGACCAACATGAAGCACAGGGAGCCCCTGCTCAAAAGGAAAGGGAAGTTAGCCTTCATGTCATTTTTGAAATGTTGCAGGCACAATAGGTGGCTATTGCTCAGCTACAAAGCCATCAGAGAACCCCAAGCATAGCACCGCCAGAAAATGGCTCCTCGAGTAGAAAAGGCACCGGAAAGATCGAGCAGTAATGGGTCAGAAGCCGACCCCGCCATTATATAGACGCTCGAAGACCTTGCAAAGAGGATTGAATCGGGCGAAAGGAAGATAGAAGCTAACGACAAAAATATGGAGACCTACAACTCGAGGGTCGATCAGATCCTAGGCGCACCCTCGATTCTGAAAGGTGTAGATTCAAAAAAGTTCGTGCAAAAGCTAGTCCTATCAAGTGCGGCTCCGATGCCTATCCTGAAGAAATTCAGAATGCCCGATCTCCCGAAGTACAGCGGAATCTCGGACCCCAATGAGCACCCTGAGAGACGAAGAGATTGAATCCGTTCTATTGAAAAAAATTGGAGAAACGCTATCCAATGGGTCCATGATGTGGTATCATAACCTGCCCCCGAACTCGATAGATTCATTTGCCATGATGGCAGACTCCTTTGTGAAAGCACATGCTGGTGCCATCAAGGTCGCTACAAGGAAATCTGATGTTTTCAAAATCAAGCAAAAGGAGAATGATATGTTTAGGGAGTTCAGTGTCCCGCTTTCAATTGGAACGAATGGAATTACCACCGGTCTCCGACGATTGGGTGGTACAAGCCTTAACTCAGGGCTTGAATGAGCGAAGCTCGATAGCTTCGAAACAACTGAAGCAGAATTTAATTGAGTACCCGGCCATAGTTTGGGCGGATGTGCACAACAGGTACTAATCGATGATCAGGGTCGAGGACGACCAATTGGAAGCCCCCTCTGGCTCGGTGTATCCTTTCAGAGTCTTAGCAAAGGAATCGAGGCCTCCGAAAAGAGAGCCAAGACCAAGAAAAGACAAGTATCAACCATACATAGAAAATTGGAGAAATATCCCGAGATGTAACGTATCTTGAAGTGACCAAAGGATGGAACGAGGACAGAATCCTTGGGGACTCTTGAACAAAGTAGGGTTTGACAGGCACACAGGGACGGTAGAGGCACCCGGCTATCTGAGTACAACTTCAACGTCGATGTTTCAGACATCGTGTCGGCCATAAGTAAGATCAGGGATACAAGGTGGCTGAGACCTGTGCTATCAGATCCTTCGCAGAAGAACCCCAACTTGATATGTGAATATCACGATACCCACGGTCACAAGACCGAAGATTGCAGACAACTTCAAGAAGAGGTGGCCCGACTAATCAACAAAGGGCACCTTCGAGAATTCCTCAACGACCGAGCTAAAAACCAATTTCGGGAAAGAGAGGCAAACAAGAAAAATGAAATAGAAGAACCACGACATGTCATTCACATGATTATTGGTGGAGTCGACGTCCCTCGGGGACCTATTTTTAAGCAGACGAAAGTATCCATCACCAGGGAAAAGCAAATTCGGAGCTACATACCTGAAGACGCCCTTTCATTCAGCGAAGAGGACATCGAGACCTTATCTCAACCTCATAATGACGCACTGGTAATTTCTTTTCTTTTGAATAAGTTTCTAATTAAACGTGTGCTCGTGGATCCAGGTAGCTCGACCAACATAATTCGGTCGAGGGTGGTAGAGCAACTCGGGTTTCTCGACCAGATCGTGCCCGCCTCTCGAGTCCTCAATGGATTCAACATGGCAAGTGAGACAACGAAAGGGGAAATCATCCTCCCAGTCAACGTGGCCAGCACAATTCAGGATACCAAGTTTCATGTCATCGAAGGTGATATGAGATACAATGCATTGCTTGGAAGGCTATGGATTCACAATATGAGGGTGGTATCGTCAACCCTTCATCAGATAATGAAGTTTCCTATGAAGGATGGAGTAAAAATAGTATACGGAGAGCAGCACGCAGCGAAAGAAATGTTCAAAGTGCACCATGTGGCACTGAAACCTTCTACATCGAAGGAGCCAAAAAAACAAGCAAACATCCAAGTAACAATCACAAACTACATCCTCGTAGGAACGAGCAAAGGACCGTGCCGCGTCCTCGGAATAGATTGTCCTCGGAATAGATAACCAGAGCATATCAAGGCTCGAGCGCCATCGTATCTAAGGTACAACCCTCTCCCTTTTTCTTTCACACTTCACGCTCACTTGCGTGCAGGTTTTCGATTGAAAAGAGTCGAAGCACGCTCCCCAGATCGAAGGCCTTGGATTTTAAAGCATGCGTTGCGCTCTTTTTCCCTCACATCGGATTTTATCCCAATGGGTTTTACCGGCAAGGTTTTTAACGAGGCAACATCCATATGCTACCTAAGGAGTACTCACCAAGTATTCAAGGATTCTCTTCGATCAACCTCGAATACTGAGGGGCATCACCCAGGAGATCATTGAAAAATGCCAAAGAGGGTCTCGACAGGAGAATGATGTATCGGACCAAACAGTCGAATGAACCGTGTCTGCATAGAATAATCGAACCCTCGAAGGTAAAAACATGTATACTTGTACCAAGTAATTAGAGGAGTAACTTTCATCATCAAAACATTTATCAAGAACATCAAAGAAGTTTGCTATTTTCACAATTGACAGCCCCAGGGCCAAAAATTTATCAAGCACTCAGGAACTGTCCTCGACAGTCACTCCATTGAGTCACCAAAACTTCGAAGCCATAAGACCTCAGGGCCGATAACTTCAAGCTCATAAGTCCTCCTCGAGGCAATATCAACTCCGACTCGGGGACTGTCCTCGACAGTCGGCTCATCAAGTCATCTAACTCGAAGCTGTAAGACCTCAAGGCCGGCAATTTCGAACTCATAAGCCCTCCAAGAGGAAATATCTATGACATAAGCCCTCCATGAGGCAATGTTAACTCTGACTCAAGGACTGACCTCGACAATCTACTCATGGCCGTAAGACCCCAGGGCTGGCAACTTCAAACTTGTAAGCCCTCCATGAGGCAACATAAAAACTGTAAGACCTCAAGCAAGGTCGTACCGACCTAAAGCGTAAGAGCCAAGTCGCCAGCTACAGGTCATACCGACCCAAAGCGCCTCAGGTCATGCATAAACTTGTAAGACCTTAAAAAAGGCATAAACCCCATATCAAAGTCAAGGCTATATATCGAACTTGGGGACTAAAAGGCTACGACCAAATACAATGACCACCGTCATACGGCTCCGGCCAAATTAACGCGACTCGGAGACGTTCGACTGTTGCCATAAAATCACAGGCCTCCAATTACTTCAAAAAACTTCGAAAAGAACCGATTAAAGGTCGTACTGACCTAAAACGTAAGATCCCAAATCGCCAGCTACATCAAAGGCCGTACCGACCTAAAGCGTAAGAGCCAAAGTCGCCAGATAGTCGTATCGACCTTACGCGTAAGAGCCCAAGTCGCCAGCTACAGGTCATACCTAACCAAAGCGCCTCAGGGCCAATTTGAAAACCTAAGGGCCATTGAGCTCGAGTCGAAACCCGACTCGGAGACTAAGCCCCATATGGTTAATTAAAGCACCTCAGGGAAAAAAAAGCGTAAGAGCCCAAGTTGCCCGCTACATTGAAGGTCGTATCGACCTTACGCATAAGAGCCCAAGTCGCCAGCTACAGGTCATACCGACCCAAAGCACCTCAAAGCCGATTTAAAAACCTGAGGGCCGTTGACCTCGAGTCGAAACCCGACTCGGAGACTAAGCCCGATGCGGTTAACTAAAGCGCCTCAGGGCCAAATATGTAAGAGCCCAAGTCGCCAGCTACACCGAAGGTCATACTGACCTAAAGCATAAGAGCCCAAGTCGCCAGCTTAAAAAGCCCCAGGGCCAATTTATGACCCCAAGGGTTTCATATCAAAGTCCAATTCATCGGGCTAACTATCGGCAAGCAAATCAAACCAAAGAATCTTTCATATATATATATATATATGTGTGTGTGTGTGTGTGTGTGTGTGTGCATTACAAATAAATATTTACAACACTCCCACAAGAGTCTTATGCAAACAACAAAGCAGAAAATCTAGTCTCCTCTCGGGACCAGCTCCCTTAAAGGCCCCTCGGACCAGCTCTCATGGCGGCCTTCAAATATCAGCTTCAGCTGAAGAAGAAAAGAAAAACTTGGCGTCAATCTCATCCGCCTCGGCCTGCTTTATTTCTTCCGAGAGGTCAAAGCCCCTAGCATGTATCTCTTCGAGGGTCTCCCTCGAGACTTGCATCGGGCATACTCATTGCCCCTCATCTCTCTGTTGAAAGCTCCTCTCAGCTCAGCCCCAACATCGACAACATCTTTCAAATAAATGGCCACCTTCTTATCGGCCTTCGCTCGAACTTCTTTAGCTTCAGCCCGAGCGTCCACGACCTCGGCCTTCATGTTTAGAAGATCAGTCTCGAGCTTGGTAATCCTACTCGACTGAATTGAGCTATATTCTCAGGCATTACGAAGTTGTATCTTGAGGGCAACAACCTTGGCCAAAGCATTCCGTTGGGCCGCAACATGTACGCTTATCTGCGCCTTCAATGCTTGGCATTCAAAACTAACTTGCCCGACTTCGCCCCAAAGGCGCTCCAACGCTTCTGTCTTTCTCTGCAGCTGAAGAACCAAAGCGTTAGTTCCCAAAAGCGAGAAAGGAAGCACGTACCCCTTCAGGGTAAGGGTTACCTGACGCTCGAGATTGCTTTCTCAATTCCGACTCCGATGCATCTCCCCCCGAAGATGTATCAACTCTTTTGTCTTCTTATTGCAAAGAAGCTTGAGATATTTTTTCTTATCCAAAGCTTCCGGCAACCGGGTCTCATAGCAAAGCAGCTCGAACTTGAGTTTGTGAAAAACCTATAAAATAGAAACTTCAGTTCAAAGAATGAAGATTCATAGCTAAAAAGCCAGCAAGGCCGATCAAAACTCACCTCGGAACAGATTCGCTGGGCCTCCTTACAAGTTGAACATGCATCTACTAGCCTGGATCCATCGGCCCCAGTTGAATCGCTCTCAATAGGGGTATGCCCACTCGAAACCTCACTTGGTCCGGGCGGCCCTTGGTCCCGAACATCCCTCGAAGTACCTTCGAGAGCAGAAGCAGATGATGGTGGAGGACTCTTGCTCTTTCTCTCTCGGGGAACCTCTTCTTAGAAATTAGAGGTCTCAGGCCTGGCAGAATCGACAACCTCGGAAGGCCCCCAGCTCAAGCCGTAGATAAAGAATCATCCCCACGAGGAGATCTGATGTCCGCAGAATGACCGACGTATATAAAGCTCTCCTCAACAATGACATCTCCTTTATGTCTCCGATAAGGCCCCACCTTATTGACAATGTCCTCATCTATAGAGGATCTTTCTCGCTTGTTGTCCTCCCTCGGTCCTTCCCTCTCCTCGAAGGGGCACCGTCTCATTTCAGAAAACCCACCAACACCTGCGGTGACATAGTTAGTATGCACAAAAGGAAACGTTCATCAAAAGGGATACCACACGGTTCATACCGTGGTGCTTTGCTTCCCATATGACCTTTGGGAGATCACGCCACTTGCGTTCGTCATATGTTGAGGAAGCGACCAGCCTCCGAGTCCAGTCCACAAGATCGGGGACCTCCCCCGGCACCCATAGGACCGGTGAAAAAGAAAAAAAAAAAGAAACACTCTTATAAATTGATAAGAGCAAAATACACTAAGGTAAGACATTACACTTACGTTTGAAGTTCCATTTTTCGGGAAATGGTAGGAACTCCGCTGGAATGATATCTAGGGTACTCACTCGAACAAACTAACTCATCCATCCTCCATTTCGATCCTCATCATCACTGGCAATGAAAGGCCTGGTGGACCGGTGTCGTAACGCAATCAGGCCTCAAAAATGCTGAGGCTGATATAATTTAAGCAGGTGGCTGAGGGTAAATTTAAGCTCGGCCTTTTCGGTAAAATACCTCATCATCAGCACTATCCGCCAAAAGGACGGATGAATCTGTGCCAAGGTGACTCGGTACCTTTTGCTGAATTCGAGCACAAGTTGGTCGAGGGGGCCTAATGTAAACGGTTACGTATACACGGTCAAGAATCCCTCTACATAAGTCATGACATTCTCTTCTCGAGAGGGTATTTGCAGCATCACATTTTACCCCCAGCCACAGTCTCTCCTCACGACCTCGAGGTGGTTTTTATCTATCGACCGAATGAACCTTGAAGCATGCTCTCGATGGCCCGGGGCATTGAAGGGTTTCTCTAATGCAAAGTCTTTCTTCGGAGCGAAGAAATACGAGGTCAGCTCACCATATGCCGGCGGTGTACCACCGGCCATGCTAGGAGCGGAGGAAGAATTTCCGTCTTCTTGGTGAACAGATTCGGGCACGACAACTCTAACTACTCAAGCAGAGATAAATGGGAAGGAATGAGAAATTTGAAAGGAAATCTAAGTTTTTGCAAAGATGCAAGAGTTAGAATGGAGAAGAAGAACGAATATATATAGAGTGAAGGTTGGCTAACTCACTACTTTGAAGGCCATTCAATTTCTGACAATGTTTTCATAATGTTTGGGGAAGTCTACCGGTGGGGTCACCTCAGTCACTTCACGGTCACGTCACATAAATGATAACGTCATACGACATTTGTGGGATCGAGGCTCACATGCCGACCTAGCCTTGAGAAGGTGTCCGATCTCGAGGGGATCTACTATTGCAAGTGTGAGTTCTGAGGAGCTAAGAATCAAAGCATAAAAGTTAATTGTTGCGTAAGCATTACGGGACAAATTTTGCACAATATGTGAAAAAAATATTCTATTTCAAAAAAATATATTCACAGAAGTGTTCTTTCCAAAAATTCCCTCGAAGGGTCCCATATACAGAAAAAAGAAAAAACAAAAAAGGAGGAAAATCTACTATTTTCCTTCGCTGCTGTCCGAGCTGCTTTCAGAGCCCTCATCCGATGTACTCGGGATTACCAATTCCTCCTCCAGGGCCCTAGCCTCTTCGATCTCGGCAGAGAGATCGACACCCTTGGAGCTCACTTCCTCGAGGGCTTGTCTCCTGGTTTGTGCACGGGCATAAGCAGCTGCCCGAGCCAGCTTGAGTTCAGCCTTCTCGGATATCTCCCTGGCCCGATTGTTCGTAGCAGCAACATCTCTCTTGTAGGAGGAGACATATTCATTGGCCTCAGACTTGGCCGCAGATAGTGCAACAGCCTCCTCCTGAGTACCTCGGAGAAGGTCTTGGACCGAGGATAGCTTCCCCCGAAGCACCTCTCTCTCTGAAGCCGCAGCGTCATTCAGTCGAGCCAGCTCTAGGATTTCGGTGTCCTTGGCCGCAACCTCCTCTCGAAGCCGCTCCACCAGGGCGTTCTTCTGCCTAATCTGAAAATCAGAAAGTAAGTCAATCAACACCAAGCATTGCAACTAAAGATAAGAATGTGGGTACCAACATACCTAATCGGAGAAGTCGGCCCTCTCCCGGAGCGCGCTCTCTGAGCTTGCCTGAAGGTTGGTCAATTCCTCCTCCTTTCGAGCGCATAAAGCCTCCAGCTAGACCGACTCCGACATAAGCTTCTCAAGCTCCTCTCCACGATGGGTCAACTCATCTTACATCTTGGAGAAGGCTTGGTCATACAGCTTCTTGACCTGCAACATAGAGAAGGAAAATCAGAAAACAAGAATAGAAAATCAGAGAATAGCATATTGTTTCTCAAAATGTCACCTGCTTTTGGAGCCTCTCGGCTTCCTCGAGAGCAACTGGGGAATCAACATCAGTCTCCTCATCAACCCCCTCGAAGTAGTCTTTAAATGCATCATCCTCTCCACGAGAGGTCTCTAGACCAGGAACACCCCTAACTTGAGCATCCCGTATCTCCCCTGGAGAGAATGACGGGCCCGAATGAAGTCCACCAGCAATATCAGCCTCCATCGAGGCTTCTTCCCGACCTCGGAAATCTCCAGTAGAAAGCCCTCCGAGCTCCTCAACACGGACTGTGACATGTCCGATGAGCATATCAGGGACTGCTCCCAAACCCTCCTCGAGGGTCTCCTCTACGAACGGCGGGTCCGCATTGGCCGCCTCTAACTTAGCGGATGACCGCCCAATAGCTCTCGAAGCCTCGACGCTTTGTATTGCCCTTTGTACCAAAGGGCATGCATAATCGCTCTCTTACTCGGCTCGCAGGCTCTCAGCGGCCGTCGAAGACAAGACCATGGCATCGGTCCTAGGCTTCCGAGCCTTTGGCCTTTTTGATTTTGGAGATTCTGTCGAGGCTTCTTTTTTCCTTTTCTTATCCTTGGTTGTCTTGGGGGGCTCTTCCTCACCAGGTGGGGGCGGCCTCATCAACACGTCTTCACCAAGGCCGGCAAAAAAATGTTATGTCAAAAAACATCACCATCAAAAATTCTTACGAAGAGTGAGAAAGCAATAGCAACAAGAGCGTACCATGGTTCTTAGCCTGCCATTGTGTTTTGTCCAGCTCACGCCATACGCATTTGTTTTATGGGGAAGTGGAATCTAAACGTTTCATCCACCCCAGAAGGTCCTGAACCACGCCGGGAAACCAAACAGTGGTTGCAGGTAGAAGAAAATCAGTCGAAAGAGAAAGAGACAACAAAGCATGCTCAATTTAGGGGTACTTACGTTTCATATTCCATTCCTCCGGGAATGGAATTCTGTCAGCAAGGATGATTTCCGAAGTTCTAATTCTAACAAATCGACTCATCCATCCCCGATCTCTGTCCTCGTCGATGCAGGCGAGGAACGCCTTGGTGGATTGGCGGTGCAGTTTATAAGGCCCCCGTGGAAGAGTCGAGGGCTGTACAACCTGATCAAATGGTCGACGGTGAAAGTAATTCCCTCGACCATGTTGGTGATATGTCGAAACATATATACAATCCTCCAAAAAGAAGGATAAACCTGACCGAGTGTCACTCGGTATTGATGACAAAAATAAAGAATCACCGGGCCAATCGGTGGAGAAGAAGAATCGACGGGCCCTAAGGTGAAGGGGTATGTATATAGACTAAGAAAGCCAGCCTTGTGCGTGAGTATGCCTTCGTCAGCCGTATGGATCTATGCTCGAACTGCCTCCCCCCAGCGGCAGTCAAGTTTTACCCTCTCTATATCCAATACTACACTTATGTATCGGGACATGGGATCGCATCGGCCTGGTGTAGAAGGGGGATTTTTCTATTGTGAAGTCAGAAATGGTGTCGAAAGGGCCAGGGATGCATTACTTGATGGTAGGAGGAATTTTTGACTTGCCCTTAGACGGGCGTGATGTAGAAGAAGCTCCCTCCTTTTGTGGAACTGTTTTGGAAGTTTTTGTCATGATAACTATCGAGTTTTGAAGTGAGAAGACGAAAAACGTGCACATGCAAAAGATAAGAATGGGAAACACTTAATTGAAATTTAAAGGTTTGGAGAAAATGAAGAAGATGAAAAACTATGAAAAGGCAAGTGATTGTAGTATTTATAGAGGCCCATACTTGAAGCGGAGGAGTTGAACCTATGACGATTCATGGGCTTCTCGAGAATTGTGTTGACAGCGACCTCTGCACAATTTTTCATGTCACGTCATTTAATGCTTTGAAGGGACTGATGTCATAATAGGAGTGTCGAAGAGGAAAAAGGTCAAGAACGTTTCTTATCTCTTCATTCTAAGAAACGCGGGACCTATCTGTATACGGCTAAAATCGGAGAGCCCGATTTTACGGTCATTTCGACGCTTAGAAGGCTCGAAGATTCAAGTTTTGGCATCGAAGGGGCATGTCGAAGGTCCTCGACCTCGATGCAGTACATATCGAAGGCCCTCGACCTCGAGGCAGTACAAATCAAAGGTCAACATGGAAGAGCGAAAAATTCCCAAGGGGCACATGGTTAAAGCTGACAAAATACACAAAATAGTACAAGCCCGTACGGTGGCATTAAATGGCTATACCATTGATGCGAGACTAAATTGCATAGTTTAACATGTGATATACCTTACATTTGAGGTGCATTAATGATAAAAATACAATTGTTATGTGCTTAATGGAGTTTATTTCATTTGTAGGTGAATTGGAGATGGAAACGGAGCTAAAGGGATGCAAATACGTCGAAAAATACGCGAAAGGAGACACCCGGGCGATAGCCGGGCGACAGAGCCCTACAACCTGACCCTACCTGGCATTAGACAGTCCTTAGGGCTGAAACGCCAGCCCTACCCTGGCGTTAGCCAGGCGTTAGGGCTGACCTAGCCTGGCGTTAGCCAGGCCTTTGGGTCCTAACGCCCGGGGTTCCCAGTTCGGCCAAATCCGAGTTTTGACGAGTTTAAGTGTTTCTTGGTTGAAATAGAAGTCTCCTACACGGTTAGGGTTTGCCCTAAACATATAAATAGACTCCTAAAACACAACTACAGGGGAGAGGAAGTCACGGAGGAGATTCGAAGAGATTAGAAGAGATTCGGACGGCAAAACATCGATTTGTACATATTTTCTTCATTACTTTGTAGATTAATTATGCAAGTTATTTTAGATTTGATTCTTATGAACATGTTTAGCTAATTTCTTGTGGACCCGTTGGGGGATAAACTTATTGTGATATTAATATAGTTTCGATTGATTGATTAATCTCTATTTGTTCAATTACGTTCGTGTTGTAGTTAATTGAATGGCCATCAATTAGCTGTGCCTATTTATTATGTATCTACTTGAGAGAGAGTGCATATTTAGGTAGTTGTTTGAACAACATCACTTCCGGAGTATAGACGAAAGTCATAACCGAGAATTTAGAGGTTGGATTAGAGATAATGATACCTCGGGTGCAATCTAAAATGAACTGTAATGCAATCTAGCTAGTGTAACTTGAGAGAGTGCGTCTAGTAAATTATCATAATTACTTGAGAGATATTTATGGTAGATAGAGTGTTCATGATTGATAAAGACAACTAATCAAGCTAGATGAAGTATCCGAGAAGTAAATTCACCGACAGGGGAAACCATAACCTTAGATCTTTATTAAATTTGTTTACACCTTAGCGTAGTTAATCTTTAGTTTTAGTAATTTAAATAACATCAAGTGACAATTGAGTATTCTAACTGCTTGCTTGATACGTAAATTTCCTGTGGGATCGACTCTGAGCATAATACCCCGGATTATATTTGCAACGCCCGCTTAGTCTTTTATTAGACATAGTTGAGCGTGATCAACCATCCATATCTCTTTGCATTAATTACACATGTACTATGTTGGGATTCCCCCTCATATATAAAGGGTACCCTTTTCACTTTGTAACAGACATGATATTTAATACAAGAACAAGAACATCCTCTGCTCTCTAACTAAAACATTCTCTACAATTGCTTCATTAATTTATTGCTTCTCATTTATTGTGTTCTTGAATTATTCTTCATTTATTACTTGTTATTGATCATAAATAGACCACTCTTAAGGCCTCCAACACTGTTATATTGTTATCGATAGCCCCTAGTCAAGCTTCTAGAGCTCGACCTCGAGGCCCTTCCGAGCACCCTCGAGACCGGTCTCTCCGCTACCCGGTATGCGTAATCTCGTTTTCTTTTGCTCTTATTTCATTTTTCTCACTTCACACTCAACATATATTACCTAAACAACCAGTATTAAAACAGATCACGTATTTTTAGAACCACATAATCAAATATAATTGTAATTACCATTTTCAAGGTAAACACCATCTACCTCCTTTAAAATAATTACGGATTACAATGAGTTTTGCCCTTTAAAAAAATGATATTTANGCATTGTGATTAATTTTCTGAACGGATTTTAATTTTAATCTTTTTTTTTCAAATAAAATATTGAATTTCAGCTATCCACAGAATTCTCTGCGTAAAATCATATCTTAATTAGAGGGGCAATTAGACAGACTCCTCGTGCCGAGACGGCTGCAAACTTAGAGCCTGTTTGGCCAAGCTTCTTGGAGGCAAAAAGTATTTTTTTCTTCTCAACAAGGTACCTTTTTTCTCTAAATTTAAGCTATTTGGCCAAGACGGAGAAGTACTTTTGGCCAGCAGCAGAAGCAGTTTTCTACTTTTGGGAAGAAGTAGAAAATTCTAGCTTCTTCCAAGAAGTAGAAGTAGAAGCAGAAGCAAAAGCAGAAGCAGAAGCAGAAGCAGAAGCAGAAGTAGAAACAAAAAATTAATTTATTCAAGATAAAACTATCCCCACCATAAATTTATATTGTCCAAATTATCCTTTACTGATTTAAGTTTTTTTTTTCATTGTTGTTTCTAGTTTTTACCATTCTTTTAAAATTAAAGATATCATATACATGAATCATACTGTAACTTTTCAAATTCTTTATTGACTTTATTTTTTATTTTTATTTTTTGTTTGTGTATGTCATGTAACTTTCCAATTTATCTTTTTCTTTTTTCACACTAAAGCAAATTATCTACATCCTTCTTTGGATTATCAATTCTCTTCCTACAAATAATCATTTATAATTTATTCTGTTATATGTTATTAGTTCCCGAATCTTTAAAATATTTATCAAATTTAATTTGTGAAATTTACCTACAAATAGGTAATATATACAATAGCAACGCATAATCTATCTATACTATTATTAAAAGAAGAGGAAAAAGCATCTACATTAAGCCAAGTGACAGCCTCACAATAGGCCATTTGAAAATTTAGTACAAAGTTAGTTAGGTTAGGTAATAATTAATTTCTTTTCGAGTTTAAATTTTAAAAAAATGAAATTATACATTCTATGTTGTTAATAATTAGTTACTCTTTTTGAATTTGAATTAAACCATATTTTTTTTTTTTACGAAAATAAGTTTTTATTTATATATATTTAAAATTATATTTCTATTTTACGCTTAATGCCATCTTTCAAGTTTGGCACTCAGAATCATCTAGTTATAACTACCATAACTATACATAATTTCTTCGAATAATTTTCTTCAACCGATAAGAAATTCAACTATTATGCTAATAGGGACATTACTACAAAGATTGAGGAATGAGATGGACCTTCTGGTATTCCTTTAGAAATACAAGGCAAGTCTTCTACTAATATGGAGGCATTGTACAATAGAAGTAGAGATGAAATTATTGAGAAATATTATTATACGTGAGTGACTTTATTTATTATTTCATGGTGGATTATCAATATATAGTAATTTGTGGAATAGACTTCTAATTCATACTGAATGATATATTTTGATTATTAAAATCACCATGTAACAATAAGTAATTATACAAGATAATTATATGCTTTGGTGTAACTATATATGTAAAATTGATTTAAATCTTTAATATGTATGTTTATTTTATGTTTCGTATTTTAATTAAATAAAATAAAAAATAATAAAAGTATGCAATAAATATTTAAGTTTATTTTTCTGTTTAAAATAATTATAAGACATTGTATTATTCTTATTAGTAATTTGACACTCAAAAGCACTTTTAGAAAGATTGACCAAACACAATTTGTTTATCAAATGTTACAAAAAATACTTCTTAAATGAATTTTCCAAAGACAAACTATTTTTTTCAAAAGTACTTTCGAAAAAAATATTTTTGAACAAAAGTACTTTTCAAAATCAGCAGATTTTGACAATTTGACCAAACGTGCTCTTATTCTATGATTGGATAAGCATTAAACCAGCATCTTCTCCTCATCCTCGAGTCCGGAACCTAAATAACAAAGTTTTGGACTTAAGAGAACAAAATACGTGATAAAAGGGTTAGATTACCATTTTAAATATGCACTATACCTTAACAACCAATTACCATGTTAACGTATACAATTACATGCACTATACATAATATTTGAAACTGTTTATATATTGCGCATGTATTACATGTACTATACTTTAATGGGGAATAAGTCATGTATAGCCCCAATAACTTAAAACTCTCCTTCTTCCCCAGGCAGTCAAGATTCAAGGTGAACTCGTACTGTAGAACAGGATTTGAGGTTTGTTTGCTAGAAAAGGCGGTGTATAATCATATTTCAATTTTCTTAAAAAAGGTATTCACTAAACTCTTTTCGTATAACTTGTTTATATTTTTGTGAAATTCGTTCTTATTAATTTATGTCATAGTTATTTCGGGTGTTTATTTAATTTTACATTTTTCTAAATTTGAAATTAGGTGATTTTTATATTTAATTTATATTTTTGATTTTAAAAATGTGTTATAATTAAGCTTTGTTAATTCCAAAAATCTATCTTTTATAAAATTTCCAAAAAATTATCATTAGTTATAATTCCATATAATTTGTGATAATATATGATTTTTGTGATATTTTGTTGTATTTGTGAAATGACCCTGTCGCGCCCCATTTTTTTCCTCGCGGAATCGGGTTTCGACATTCATTTGGAACAACTCCCTTCCTTTTGGGAGAGGGGTATGAAAAGTGAAGAGTCGCCACCTAACGGATTTATGGTGTGTTAGGGCACCTAATGCAAGTAATTCATGAAACCAGTCTACGTTACGACAAATTGGGTAAGGGCTTGAAATTACCTTGAGGAGAAGGTGTTAGGCACCCCTCGAGGTCCACAAGGTGGGTCCCGACCAAACTTACTTAGCAAATTAGTCATTTAATAGATAAGTAGTCTAAGAACACATATATAAGTAAGATAGAAGGAGTTTAAAAGGTAAGCATTCTGAGCACACATATGTAAATAAGATAGAAGAAGTTTAAAAGGTAAGCAGTCTGAGCACACATATGTATAAAGATGGAGAAGTCCTAAGTTTGTTAGCCTATAGGATCACACCTGTACAATTCCCGATAATCCTTCCTCAACTAGAGGGGTTAAACGTGGCATTAGCGTACAGGTCATCATATCCTTTTACTACCCAAATACCCTCCCCTTAGTGGTTATATAAGCGATTTTAATTAACAAACTCTAAGCGTGCATTACCCGTCCCTTCCTTGTGGTCCCGAAGGTGTTTAGGACCTATATTTTTAGGCAGTTCTAGACTCTCCTAAAGTGTTTAAAAAGGAAAATCTAAGTGACAAAAAACAAAACAAACAAGACTGTCAAGTAAGATAACAACTAAGGGCCCATGTTTACCTCCACACATAAGCAGATAATTAGCACTTCTCAAACACAGATTTCAGAGAATTTTCAGAAGGTCCTAGAACAGGATATCTAGGTGAGCATAAGAAGCAGAGAATATGCAACATTTTTTTAAAACGAAGTGGCGTAAACCTAATCAGTTTGCCTACTGATTTTAGAACCTGTTGAACCTGGGCAGTTTCACAAATAAACAGAGCATAATTTTACAGCGTTATAGGACCGCAATGACCTAAGGCTTGCCTAGGCGTGGATCTGTAATACCCTTTAAACATGTTGTCTAAGATGCAAACAAAATTCTAGAAATTGACTAAAGGAAAACAAACAGTTTGGGTTTTAATACATCCTATAAACATGCTTGTCTAGGTGCTGAAATACAAAAGTTGATTTCACGCATATTTTATCCTATAACATGGTGTCTAGGCGTTGGGGTTGTTCTTTTAAGCATCTTTATAAACAAGACAGTTATTTATTTAGGCGACATGATTTAAAGAAAATGCAAATGTAGTCCTAAAACAAGATTTCTAATGCACATAGAGAATGGTCATTTTTATTAGGTAGGATTACAGCAGAAGCCTAACAACAGGATTTCTAGGTGATTATGACTTATACAGAAGCAAAATTTCGTGATAATGAAGTACTGAGCTATAACATGTTTTCTAATATGCAAAACCAGTGAACGTAATTACCCGAAGGCATGGTTTCTAATGCAAATAACGCAACAGTCCCACAACATGATCTCTAATGCAAGTAACATAATATAGGTCTAATGTCATGATTTCTACTGCAAATAAGCATAATATAAACCTAAAGCATGATTTCTACCCAATTTCCCCACAAAAATCGTATAAGAATCCCTACCCTTTTACTAATTTGGCCAATATATGTCTACAAAAATGATTATTACAGACCAGAATTGAATGAATTACATAAATCAATATATGCTATACTATAGGGAGCCTGAGCTAGGCCCAAAGTGAACCTGGAAATACCAGGCCTTCAAAACAGTCCAGGATGCCAAAGCCTCATAGCCAATAGGGTGTCCTGGTGTGTCAAAGTTCCCTAAGGACCTAAGGGATCCCGGAAAATGCTCACACCAAGATCCTTTGAATAGGGAAGTGATTATGTGCAGTGTGGAAGGTCCAACCCCAGTGTGCCAGAGTTCGGAGGAATCTCATGGATTCCTAGGCAGTACACACACTGGAGGGGCAGAACTTAATAATCTAAGAGTAGAAGTGAGAGTTCTTGACATAGTTTGAAAGAGCTTAGTAAAACAGTGTAGAGATAAAACTTTTAGGAATGAAAAGGATTTCAGGAATAGAAACAATTTAAAGAAAATACTAAGGGTGGAAAACAATTTAAAAATCAATTCTGAGGAGAACAAAGATTCAACAAGCAACCACACAATCATAAAATGCCCAGATTCACAACCATTTAATAAACAACTTTACAAATGGGGGTCAGGGGGCTGGGAACATGGAGAGATCACATTAGAAACACATGAACATGGTACAAGGGAGAAGTATATGGGACAACAAATGCACATAACAACTAGGAGTTTACTAATTCAGAGACTTAACAAGTCAGTTATGGTAACATGCAATTAAGACATAGAGACGAAGCGTGGGAATAGTCATGTTGAAGACAGGGGTGCATTAGTCATACCAATTAGGATCAATCAAATACATTAGGAGTCTAAGACACTAACTTGAGAATACTAGTTGAGGGGAGTAAACAGGAACTGAACAAATATGCAAACAAGACAAAAGAGATCTAGGCATGCTCGATTTAACACTTAAACTAGAGAGGATAAAACTTAAACATACTGGGTAAAGCAGTAAACATGAAGACAATTAAATACGTAGCCAATTAAACTAGTGCAGGAATAGGCATGGATTTACATAAAGGAACACATAATGTTGAGTTGCATAATTGAACTAGAGACGTGCAGAATGTAAAGCAAGTAGAGTTCCACTGTCTAGCCTTGGCTTTCAGCCGGCTAGACCAACAGTTAGCACAGGTAGCAGAGAAAGAAGAGCGAATTTGAGAATGTGTGTGTATTCTGAACTAATTGTTCGTGTGTTAAGAGGAAAACAAGAGTGCATATATAGCAATTTAAGAGTAGAACAAATAAGGTAAATGAATCAACATTCAGTCAATTAAGGAAATCATAGAGTCATAGAATCCAATCACATAAGGGTTCGAAATAGACCTCCCTCAATTAGGGGTAATTGTTCAAACGGTAATAACATGGGAGTTTAATTAAGGCAAGAATCCTAATCATACCAAATAAGGGATCGGTACAATCACAAAATTATACGGACAATCAGTTAAGGCATAGACGGCCAATTAAAATTCATAATCAAGGAAACAAACAAGATTTATGCATACGAATCTCTAACGGAGTAAAGCAATCAACAAAACTTTCAAAATAACACTGATTTCCGGAAAGAATTACTTAACTTCCATAAATAGAAATTAGACTAAGTAAAACCTTCCAGAAACATAGAACTTAGCCAAAAAGAGCAGGTTCGAACCCTAACAAACGTTAATTAGGGCAAAACCACAAAAATGCTGGATTTAACAAGGAACAATGTTTAAGTCCAAAAAATAGAGCAAAGTAATACGACTGATATAAAAAATATTGAAACACAAGTTGAAGAAAACCAGTACATCACAGAATCGACTAGGGTTTGAACACCCAAATGAAAATCAGTCAAAACGATGAAGAAACAAATACCTAAACATTGAGAATTCAGAAAAATCTTTAAAAACAGTTTGGGATGAACCCTAGCTTAGGAAGAGTGATAAAAAGTTAGAATAGTTAATTAAACATGAGATTTTTAAAGGAAAACACGTAAAAGTGCTCGAATCACCCTAGATCTGAGATGGATCGACAATAACGGACTAGGGTTTTCAGAAAAGTAATAAGGATGAGAGAATAGGTCAAGAACCCATAAACCCGTAATAAACAAGAAGAAGTTTTACTCAAAGACGGAAAAATGGCCTGAGACAGGATGATAAACAAAGTTTCAAACCAGAACCAGTTGGGATTCCTTGAGATCCTCTCAAGGATCCAAGAAATTGAATAGCCAAGGTGTGTAGAAGACCAGGTCTGGTCGGAGAAGGCATATAAACGTCATAAGGGGGAGGTTTTTTGCCGGTGACGATGAATAGGGTTAGGGTGAGCTTGAGAGAGAATGGAGAGGTTAGGGAAACTGGGACGATGGAAAATATTATAGGGAAAAATTGGGTATCAACAGCTGCCCCTCTTTACCCGGGAAGGATGGAAGAGTAGTCGGGTAAAGATATGATGGCCAATTTTGACCGAGCGAGATGGTTTGAGAGATTTAGGATGCACTCTAGTCTCTGAGCTGCATACATATCCCTGGTTTTACAGGAATCAGGCCGTGTTTAGTTCTGGATTCATCAGCGAAATATATCGATGAAGTCATCACAAGAACGAACACGAGGTTTTGGAATAGGTGAAGAATGGTTGTGGTGAGAGGTCGGGTTTGAGATAGTTCAAAGGAATCGGACCGGGATTGCTCCTGTTGGGATAACTCTTGCTCATCGATCTACTTGCAAGCAAAGAGATGCTGCGAGCATATATTTGTGCGGAAATTAAAACATGATACAGATTCCCTTCGGACCATGAGAATTGTCTTCGGACGGTTGAGGATGACGTCCTTAGACCATGATGTCCTGGGCCATGGATTGTTCAGTGAGGGATTCGCAGGCCATGAAATGATGTTATCGGTCCATGAAAATGATGCCCCCGAACCATGACGCCTTTGAATAATGATATGCAAATTTGAGAGATCCTCAGGCCATGGCATGGTGTCTTCCGTCTATGAGGATGATGCCTTTAGACTATGATGCCGTTGGACAAGTTTGGCGATATTTTATCCCATGAGATGCAATAATATGAGGTCAAAAGCAACAAGATAAGGCTTAGTCTTGTGAAGTTGAGGGCAGAGGTTAGCCCGAAAGAAGAGCAAAATAGGTAGTTTTGGAGAGACAACGCTTAGTCTCGGCAAAATGCAAATAGGAGGCAAAGCTTAGCCTCATGAAAATATGGAGGTAGATCTTAACCTCATGCAATATGTGGGACAGGGCTTAGTCCCATGAAAAGTGAAGGCAGAGCTTAGCCTTATGCAAATATGGAGGCAGGGCTTAGCCTCATGCAGATGGGGACAGAGCTTAGTCTCATGCAGATGGAAGGCGGTGCTTAGCCTTATGCAAATATGGAGGCAGGGCTTAGCCTCATGCAGATGGAGACAGATCTTAGTCTCATGGAAGATTCGGGACAGGGCTTAGTCCCATGCGGGTGAAGGCAGAGCTTAGCTTTATGCAAATATGGAGGCAGGGCTTAGCCTCATGCAGATGGGGACAGAGCTTAGTCTCATGCAAGATTCGGGACATGACTTAGTCCCATGCAGATGGAAGGCGGTGCTTAGCCTTATGCAAATGGACGCAGGGCTTAGCCTCATGCAAATGGAGACAGAGTTTAGTCTCATTCAAGATTCGAGACAGGGCTTAGTCTCATGCAGATGGAAGGCAGTGCTTAGCCTGATGCAAATAGAGGCAAGCCTCATGCAAATGGAGACAAAGCTTAGTCTCATAAAGATTCGGGACAGGGCTTAGTCCCATGCAGATGGAAGGCAGTGCTTAGCCTAATGCAAATGGAGGCAGGGCTTAGCCTCATGCGGATGGAGACAGAGCTTAGTCTCATGCAAGATTCGGGACAGGGCTTAGTCCCATGCATATGGAAGACAGTACTTAGCCTGATGCAAATGGAGGCAGGGCTTAGCCTCATACAAATGGAGACAGAGCTTAGTCTCATGCAAAAATAGAATAAATAGCAGATGATAGCAGAGTTTTCTTAGCTGGTAATAGATTTTAGTATCGCAGCTGTTATGAAGATTGTGACTTTGGGGCATGTATATTTTCGTTCCTGCAACCAAAGAAAAATTGTGAGATTTTGTAAAAGGGGAGGTCGGTTCGTGCCTCTGTCGACTCGCTTGCTTGGTCTGAAGATCCTGTTCAAATCATTGGGGGTGGCATTTTCTAAACACGGTTATTTTACAAGCAAGCATGCATAGTTTTCAAAGACATAGCAAAAAAAAAATATTTTTTAGAAAATTGGTTAGATGAACCAGTGACTGTGGCACGATCCGAGACATTGTGACTTCTCCTACCGTAGAATTTTGAGGGTCCTCCTCAAAATTATGCCTTAGTTAGACGGACAAACATTTCTGACTGATGTATATGTTGTGATCGGCTGAACTTGCTTAAGAATTTTGAGGGTCCTCCTCAAAATTCTTCCCCAGTTTCTGATGGTGGGAAAATAAATTTTTTATTGAATTGTGACTGAACCCACAGGGTTGCCTACGTATCCCCTCTTAAGCAGAAATCAGGTCGAGCGTAGTTCAATTTATAGCATTTGTGGAAACATAAACAATTACACATAGTATCGTAGTATCGCATGACTGCATCTGAATTGATTGGTTTTGGCCAGACTTCTCCGTCCATTTCTGTGAGTATGAGGGCTTCTCCCGTCAATACTCTGTGAACCATATAAGGAACTTTCCAGTTGGGAGAGAATTTATCTTTGGCTTTATCTTGATGCGGGAAGATCTTCTTCAACACCAGCTGCCCCGGTGTGAACTGTCTTGGCTTGACTCTTTTGTTGAAAGCTCTGGACATTCTGTTCTGATAAAGATGGCTGTGACATACTACATTAATACTCTTTCCGTCTATGAGGGCTAGCTGCTCATAACAGTTCCTTATCCATTATGCATCCCTGAGCTCAGCTTCCTGTATGATCCTCAAAGAAGGAATCTCCACTTCGGCAGGAATAACAACTTCAGTACCATAAACTAGTAAGTAGCGAGTTGCCCCGATTGATGTGCGGACTGTGGTACGGTATCCCAGTAAAGAAAATGGTAGCTTCTCGTGCCATTGTTTGTGATTTTCTACTATCTTTCTCAGTATCTTCTTGATATTCTTGTTGGCGGCTTCTACAGCTCCATTCATCTGAGGTCTATAGGCTGTGGAAGTCTTGTGCTTGATTTTGAAGGTCTCACACATGGCTTTCATCAGATCACTGTTGATATTGGAGGCATTGTTAGTGATGGTGGACTCCGAAACTCCGAATCGGCAAACAATCCGGTCGCGGACAAAATCTTGTACGACTTTCTTAGTCACTGCCTTGTAAGATGCTGCTTCGACCCATTTGGTGAAGTAATAAATAGCTACCAAGATGAACCGATGCCCATTTGAGGCGGTGGGATCGATTGGACCAATGACATCCATTCCCCAGGCGGCGAATGACAAGGTGATCTTGTTGCATTGATCTCATTTGGCGGCACTTTTATCATATCTGCATGTACTTGACATTGGTAGCATTTTTGGACATACCGGATGCAATCTGTATCCATGGTCATCCAGAAATAACCGGCCCTGAGTATCTTCTTGGCCAAGACAAAACCATTCATATGTGGTCCGCAGGTTCCGACATGTATCTCTTCTAGCAACTTAGAAGCTTCTTTCGCATCGACGCACCTCAACAATCCCAAATCAGGAGTTCTTCTATATAGGGTTCCTCCGTTGTGGAAGAAATTATTGGAAAATCTCCGAAGAGTGCGTTTGTGAGTATGGTTTGCATGCTCTGGGTATTCCCCTTTTGTCAGATAACTTTTGATGTCATGGAACCAAGGCTTCCCATCTGTTTCTTCTTCAACATGAGCACAATATGCCGGCTGACTATGGATCCTTACTGGGATAAGATCAATGAAGTTCTTGTCTGGATGCTATATCATTGATGACAAAGTGGCCAATGCATCGGCAAACTCGTTTTGAACCCTGGGAACATGCCAAAACTCTATCTTCGTGAACCTCTTTCTCAATTACTGCACATGGTGCAGATATGGCAGTATCTTGGAATTCTTGGTGGCCCATTCTCCTAGTACCTGGTGCACAAGAAAATCTGAATTGCCGATTACCAATAGCTCTTGAATATTCATGTTGATGGCCATGTTGAGTCCTAGGATGCAAGCTTCATACTCTGCCATGTTGTTGGTGCAGGTAAATCTGAGTTTAGAAGATACTGGATAACGTAGGCCAGTTTACGATACCAAGACAGCTCCAATACCGAATCCTTTGAAATTTTCCGCTCCGTTAAAGAACATCCTCCAACCGTCGTAGGATTCAGCTATATCCTCCCCTATGAATAGGACTTCTTCATCAGGAAAATACATTTTTAGGGCTTCGTATTCTCCTTCCACAGGGTTTTCAGCAAAATGATCTGCCAGTGCCTGTCCTTTGACTTCTGAGTTACATAAACAATGTCGAACTCACTCAACAGGATTTTTCACTTAGCTAGCTTGCCAGTGGGCATAGGCTTTTGAAAGATATATTTCAGGGAATCCATCCTTGATATGAGGTACGTTGTGTAAGCATATAAGTAATGCCTCAAATTTTGATCTATCCAGGTCAAGGCACAACAGGTACGTTCCAATAGAGAGTACCACGCTTCATATGGAGTGAATTTCTTACTCAGGTAATAGATAACTTGTTCCTTTCTCCCTGTCTCGTCGTGCTATCCCAGAACGTAGCCGAAGGCTCCATCTAACACTGCGAGGTACAATAGCAAAGGTTTGCCTGGCTCTGGCAGGACCAAAACTGGTTGTTCCTTGATCTTGTCGAAAGCCCTTTGACAATCCTCGGTCCAACTAGTTGCAACATCTTTCTTCAACATCTTGAAAATTGTCTCACATATGACTGTGGGCTGGGCTATGAACCGGCTGATGTTGTTTGGCCGTCCTAGAAAACTTATTACATCTTTCTTACCCTTCGACAGTGGCAGCTCCTGGATGGCTTTGACTTTTGATGGATCCAATTTTATCCCTCGGCAGCTGACAATGAACCCAAGTAACTTTTTGGTAGGGACCCCGAATGCACACTTTGCAGGGTTTCATTTCAGGTTGTACTTCTGCAGTCTGTCGAAGAACTTCCCCTCAAATGTGCTATATGATCTGTGGCTTTCTTGGATTTGATGATGACCTCGCCCACATACAACTCGATCTCCTTATGTATCATGTTATGAAAAATGGTAGTCATAGCCCTCATTTAGGTGGACCCAACATTCTTTAGACCGAATGGCATCATCTTGTAACAGTACACCCCCCATGGTGTAATGAAAGCTGTTTTCTCTGCGTCTTCTTCGTCCATCCAAATCTGATGATAACTCGCGAAGCAATCTACAAAGCACTAGAGTTCATGCTTGGCACAAATTGTTGATCAGAATGTGTATGTTTGGTAGCGGGAAATCATCCTTGGGACTTGCTCTATTTAGATCCCGATAATCGGCACAAACTCTGACTTTTCCATCTTTCTTTGGAACTGGCACGATGTTGGCTAACCAAGTTGGGTATTCAACCACCCTGAGGACCTTGGCCTTGATTTGCTTGGTGACTTCCTCTTTGATTTTCAGACTCATATCAGGCTTGAATTTTCTGAGTTTCTGCTTTATTGGTGGACACATTGGGTTTGTGGGAAACTTGTGAGCCACAATATATGTACTTAACCTGGTCATATCATCGTATGACCATGCAAAGATGTCCTCATACTCTTTCAGGAACCGTGTGTACTCTTCTTTTTCTGATGGTGATAAGTGAATACTGATACAGGTCTCCTTGAAATTTTCGGAATCTCCTAAGTTGATTATGTCAGTTTCGTCCAAGTTGGACTTGGGATTGTTCTTAAAATCCTCTACTTCCCTGATGATTTCCTCGGGTATGACATCCTCTTCTTCTGAATCACTACCCTTTTGTTGCGTTGCCTCATTACATGTCAGAGTTGTTGGTTTACCAAGACAGGAAATAATATGTTGTATAGATAAAGATATGAGAGAAAATGATAATAATAAATATCGATCCATTGAAACATAAAACCGATTCACAATAATTTAAACGACGTTTTTAGAAGGTTGGAGGTTTTATTTAAAACAAATGCAAAAAGGAAAATCATTTTCTTAGAAAACAACAAATAAACACTGCTGCTCAGCCTTGCTACCCTGGGGCTCGTCGGGCCCTAGATGGTCTGACAGTCCAATTCTTGAGGAATTATCATTTCTCCACAGCTCGGATGGTAGGGCCTTCCTCCTCCTCCTCCTCCTCCTCCTCCTCGACAATTACACAACAGTCCATGTCATCATCCTCTAGGAACAAGTTCCTCAAGGCGGCCAATGCTTCTTCCTCCTCTGATCCCCATATGATGTCGGTCTGCTGGAAAGTCTGACTCAGGTGTGGTACAGGCTGCTCAAGTGGATAGTACGGACCATGCCACGATGGTAACCATTCATTGTATTCTTGCCAGGTGTACTGATACCCTAGCCCAAGGTTGTATCATGATGTTTCAACTGTATTGCCTTGGAGATACCCTGAAGGTTTTTGCCAAGACCTTTGCCGGGTTCATATCCTCTCCACGCTAGTATACTTTCTATCTTGCTGCTCCACCACTTATATTTCTCAATTGCATTGACCCGTTCGATGTGATGATAAGTTTCTCCCCCTAACCTTCTTCTATTCTCAACCACCGGGATAGTCTTACGATTGTAAATGGGGTTGCTCCCATCTCCATGGATAATCACCTCTTGATGGTTCCATTCGAACTTCACTACCTGATGCAAAGTTGATGCCACAGCCGCAACGGCGTGTATCCATGGCTGTCCCAACAATAGATTATAGGATGCGGATATGTCTAACACCTAAAACTCGACATCAAACCATGTAGACCCCATCTGTAAATAGAGATTGATTTCCCCAATGGTAGCCTTTTGAGGCCCGTCAAATGCCTTCATGTTCATGGTGCCTTCTCGTATTTCATACAGGCCTTTGCCCAGCCTCCTCAGTGTTGTCAATGGGAAAATATTGAGACTGGATCCCCTATCTATCCGAACTTTGGCAATGAAATTATCCTCACATTGCACGGAAATATGTAGTGCCCTATTATGATTCAAACCCTCGGGTGGCATCTCGTCCTCATGGAAGGTGATTTTGTGACTTCTTAGCACCTGTCCCACCATATTGGCCATTTCTCCGCCAGTGATGTTGTTAGGTACATATGCCTCGCTTAACACCTTTAAGAGAGCATTCCTGTGCACTTCTGAATTCTGTAGCAGTGACAGGATAGATATCTGAGTAGGAGTCTTGTTCAAATGATCTGTGACTGAATACTCTTTTGCTTGCACTTTCCTCCAAAGGTCGTCCGGGCCAGTTTTAATAACAGGCGGTCTGTTGGAGGCCTTCTTACTGGGTTCTCCCAAATGCTCTGGTGTATAGATTCTTCCTGTTTTTGTCATCCCTTGCACAATGCCGGATTCTTCTATTTTGTTCTTTCCTCTTTTTCTAGCTTCAGCCACATAATCCCAAGGTATAGCCTTAGTGTTGAAAGGCGGCGTGGTTGACACTATCACTATGAAAGGCGTTGTTACTTCCACCTCGAATGGAACATGCGCAGTTGCGAGGGGTGCTATCTCAACTTCAAATGGAACTGATGCATTCTTCTCAACCTCCACTGGCGACTGTATTTGTATTATAATAGAATTGAGCGTGACTGTGGGTTTCTTAGGATTGTCACCCTCTTTGATAAGCCCAATCGATCCCTCGGGATCCCATTCCTCATCGATCTCTATCACATTGACACCTTCACCCCTATGATCTAGGAGGGGGTTGTTGCGGACGTTGGGTGTAGATTCTTTGGCCTGAATGACCTTATTATCAATCAAGGTCTGGATCTTATCCTTTAGTGTTCGACACTCATCAATGGTGTGGCCTTTCATGCCAAAATGATATGCACAGGTATTTTTTGGGTTGACCCATTGGGATGGATTCTCCACGGTCGCAACAGGGATATGAGTGACATAACCAACAACCTTCAGCCTTTCATACAATTGGTCAATGGGTTTGGCAATGGCAGTATATTGTCTAGGTGGTCTACAGTGAAAGTTAGGCCGAGGTCTTGGGTAGTTTGGGTGTGTTGGAGGTGAGTGAAAGTGAGAGGGTTGGGAATTGTATGTGTGATAAGCAATGGCTGGTTGGGAATATTTGGGAGGTGATGGTTGATATGTGGGTGGAGGTGCTTGGTATGTAAGTGGGGAGGTTTTATAAACACGTGGAGTTTTGGGTCCTTGGGCGACCATTACTGTTCCTGCATCTTTCTTCTTTGATATACCCCAATGCTTTGTTTGTGCCCTGCAATGCTTCAAAGTTTGTCACCATACCTCTTTTAATGCCCTCTTCAATCCTTTCTACGAGTTTAATGATATCGGAGAACTTGTTTTCAATAACCATCAATCTTTCATAGTACTGTGGATCCTGTGCTCTGACGAAGAACTTGTTCATCTGTTCTTCATCCAATGTTGGCCTGACTTTGGATTCTTCTGACCTCCAACAAGTGTCATACTCACGGAAGGTCTCAGTGGGCTTCTCCTTTAAGTTTTGAATGTAGAAGACATCCGACGCATTCTTTGTGTTAAACCTGAATCTGTCCATGAAGTCAGACGCCATACTCAACCAGTTGGCCCATTTCTTGGGATCCTGGCTTATGTACCAGGATAAAGCATCTCCTGTAAGACTCCTCATGAAAAGCTTCATTCGGATTCTTTCATCCTTTCCGACCCCTACAAGCTTGTCGCAATAAGTCCGCAGGTGAACCCTGGGATCACCTGTTCCGTCAAACATTTCGAACTTGGGGGGTTTGTAATTCTCTGGCAGTTCTACGTCGGGTTGTATATATAGGTCTTCATAGTTCATACCTTCTATCCCTTTCCTCCCTTTGACGCCTTAAACCCGACTCGTCATCTTCTTGATCTCTTCAGCCATGTTCTTAATGATAAAGTCCTTCTCAGTGGATTCTGGTGTATAGGATACGGGCTGAGTGGAATGAGGTAGGGTTTCCACGTATATAGGTTTGTTTTGATGACCGGGAGTTTGGGCATAATGGTGATCATTGGTGGAATTCTGGGGTTCAGGAATGACTGGCGGTGTGTTTTGTGGAGTGATGTAGGTGTTTTGCTGGTACTATGGTGGGATAGTTTGATTTTGTGGTGGGGTTGTATAATGGTGAGGTGTAGGAGGATTCCGTGGGCGTTTGTTGGGTGTGTTTTGCGGTGGTGCGGGGTTCTGAGTGTTTGAATGGTTGACATCTGGGATATTGAGTGTGAGGGATAGATTTGCTAAGTTTCGGACCTGATCGATCTCACCCTGGAGTTCTAGTATTTTCTGCTCAAGTCGTGATACCACATATTTTGGGGCCTGAGTACTTCGGCCATCAGAAGCTTCTGCATGTTCAACATGTGTGTTGTTGTCTTTTTTTGTTCCGTTCAAATCATCCATCTTTGCTTTTCCTTTGCCTTTTGGTGGACTAGTAGGAGGAGAAGGTGGAGGGCCCCTGGATCTAGTATGATAAGATGATGATGCCAGTATGCGCGAGCCAACCTTTGGGGAATGGGAATAATCAAAATAAAGAAAGAAAAACAAAAGGTAGCCAAGTCAGTAAGAGTTCTAAAAGAGTATTTGCTATATTTAAACACATATTGCGGAATGTAAATTCGCGTCTTATTTTGGGAGCCTCGTTGTACCCGAGGTAGGCCTAGAGACAAATTGTTTTGGAGAATTTAGATGCCAATAATTGCCTCATTTCATTAATATAAAAATAGAAGAATCCAACACGACACTAAAATAATAAAAGATAGGTCACTACTGGCATTTGGCCTTATTACATTTAGGAAAGACAGGTAAATCTAATCTACTTGGTCCCAGAAGGACCTTCCCCAGGCTTGATCTTTCTGGCTCCATCAATCAGGTCCCCTAGTCCGCGCATGCCCAACAACATGTATACTCTTGCCAAATGTCCTCCCTCACTTCCTTCAGGATCCTGGTAGTCAACGACCCTATTTCTTGTCTTTCCTTCTAGCTCCATCAATACCTGTTCCAGATATTCTACCCTTTCATTGGAGGTGATATCCATTTCCCTCCATTCCCTGATTAGTATCTTGTCTGTCTCGTGTATCTCCTAATGTTCAGCCTCGGAGTCATGAATCCTCTTAAGAAACTTGTTGTACTTTACTTGGGTTTTTGCATCTTTGTCTATGACCCTATTTCCCCGACCGATTCCTGGCTCAACTTTCCCAGCTAAGTTATCCTCCAACCATGCCGGGTAAAAGGGTGCATGTCCCGCGTGATACCTGTCTGGATCGATGGTGTCTTTTTCCACAATAATTTTTGAGTGCCACATATGTTGAGCTTGAAACTTGTAAGGGATGTCGTTATCCTGAAAATCTGCCCGGAAATGATTTATCTTTGCGACCCGTGGTATGATCTGCTTCCTTCCTGCCTGCCTCATAACCCTGATGGGAACATAAGGGTATATTCCCCTTAACCCGATCAACACCAAGTGAGGAGCATCCCTTGACCTAATGATGAATTTGTTAGTAGGGAACCATTCAAACATCCACTGAACCTAATTCTCAGTCAAATTGTCGAAGAACTCCGCCCATTCCTTAGAAATCTCTGGTTGAGCAAACCTGTCTGGAATATAAGTCCCGTTTAGGGTGATGGAAGGCATTATGGTCATTCCATTCCCTTCGAGGAAACTCCTGGAGATATTGACCTTTTTGGAGATGCTCCACAACTGCAGCAGCAAATTGCAACCCTCGAAATGTTTGGATCCTTTCTGGCAATGGTCCAAGGCCCGCTAGATATCAGCTATAATAATAGGGACTATGGTGTATGTCTGTCCCTCGATTCCTTCCACTAGAGTCTTGGGGACCATAGCCAATCTAGTGTGAATTCTTTCCCTTTTCGTTGGGAACACTATCATACCCAAGAAGCAAACAATGAAAACGAAAACTCTGCGATGAATATGTCCCAAGGAAGTGATGGAAAAATTATCATGGAAAATATGGTAGGACTTTCTATGACCGTATCTCTCATACAAGTAGTCAAATGGTATATAAGATTTCTTTAAGCACTCCAAATCGGCGTTCTTTTTCAGATCCATCATTTTTAGAAATCCCCTACCAGTTGGATTTTCCGGTACCAATAACCAGGGCTGTCCCAAGGTATCCCAGCAAATCCCTCGATTTCTTCTAGGATCGGGGTCATTTCTATATCCTCGAAGTGAAACACTGATATTTCACGATCCCAGAACATGGTTGCAGCTTCTATCAACATGTTATTTGGCTGGATGTCTAACAGAGAAGGAAAATTTCCCAAGACCTTCTTCACATGTTTTTTATCACTTGAGGAAAGATCTTCCCACCAGTCTAGTAGCAGTGGTGGTATATTTTGGACCATGCCGAACCTGGGGACCTCGTGCCTCATTTTCTGCAAAACAAATAAAGTTAGGCCCTTTCCCCCTCCAGATTCGACTATTTATATATCGATGATTAGCATATTGGCATTTAGTTCTCCAAAATTAATGCACAAAATGTGGTTGCGTCCGTTGGGATTATGGAAACCCCAGTAGACTTTTGGATAAGGCTTATCCTAAAGGGTTATTATGTGGACAATATACTAACCCGTCTAGGTTTGACCATGATGCATGTACAATTATAATCATAGTAAGGTTGCTATGAGGGTCTATACTGGTACCCTCAAGCGGACAACTTGAGGGGGAAAGGAACGAAACCGTCGATTGCACCGCTGATCGACTAGTTTTGACGCAAATAAGCCTTTCCAAATTTAAAGAGTGATATATAAGAAGAGCACAACCACTCATCAAGCGTTGCTAAAGGATTGATTACACACGAGTGGAATATGATGTTGAGCATGATTTATGCAGCAGTAAAAAACATGTTGTCACGTATTTGCACGTTAGGAAAATAATAAATGCGGTATTTAATAATTGAAAGACATTTAAGAAAGGAAAAAAAAAAATAATTCAGTTTCTACAGTAAAGGAAATCATAAATGCTCAAAACGGGCAATTAATTCACATAAGGGGAAAGGGAAAGGGTGCGCACATATTAGCAAAATAATCATGCTTAAGACTAATTTACAAAAAGCAAGTTTGTTATGGTAAAAGCCTAAAATCCCCAGCAGAGTCGCCATGCTGTCGTACCCCCTTTTTTTCCTCGCGGAATCGGGTTTCGACATTCATTTGGGACAACTCCCTTCCTTTTGGGAGATGGGTATGGAAAGTGAAGAGTCGCCACCTAACAGATTTATGGTGCATTAGCTCACCTAATGCAAGTAAATCATGAAACTAGTCTACGTTACCAGAGATTGGGTAAGGGCTTGAAATTACCTTAAGGGGAAGGTGTTAGGCACCCCTCGAGGCCCACAACGGTGGGTCCCGACCAAACTTACTTAGTAAATTAGTCATTTAACAGATAAGTAGTCTAAGTTTAAAAGGTAAGCAGTCTGAGCACACATATGTAAATAAGATAGAAGGAGTTTAAAATGTAAGCAGTCTGAGCACATATATGTAAATAAGATAGAAGGAGTTTAAAAAGTAAGCAGTCTGAGCACACATATGTATAAAGATGGAGAAGTCGTAAGTTTATTAGCCTATAGGATCACATCTGTACAATGCTCGATAATCCTTCCTCAACTAGATGGGTTACACGTGGAATTAGCGTACATGTCATCATATCATTTTACTACCCAAATACCCTCCCCTTAGCGGTTATATAAGTGGTTTTAATTAACGAACTCTAAGCGTGCATTACCCGTCCCTTCCTTGTGGTCCCCGAGGTGTTTAGGACCTATATTTTTAGGCAGTTCTAGACTCTCCTAAAGTGTTTAAAAAGGAAAATCTAAGCGACAACAAAGAAACAAACAAGACTGTCAAGTAAGACAACAACTAAGGGCCCATGTTTACCTCTAAACATAAGCAGATAATTAGCACGTCTCAAACACAGATTTCAGATAATTTTCAGAAAGTCCTTGAACAGGATATCTAGGTGAGCATAACAAGCAGAGAATATGCAACATTGTTTTAAAACGAAGTGGCATAAACCTAATCAGTTTGCCTATTGATTTTAGAACCTGTTGAACTTGGGCAGTTTCACAAATAAACAGAGCACAATTTTACAGCTTTATAGGACCTCAATTACCTAAGGCTTGCCTAGGCGTGGATCTGTAATACCCTTTAAACATGCTGTCTAAGATGCAAATAGAATTCTGGAAATTTACTAAAGGAAAACAAATAGTGTGGGTTTTAATACATCCTATAAACATGCTTGTCTAGGTGCTGAAATACAAAAGTTGATTTCATGCATATTTTATCCTATAACATGGTGTCTAGACGTTGGGGATGTTCTTTTAAGAATCTTTATAAACAAGATAATTATTTATTTAGGCGATATGATTTAAAGCAAATGCAGTCCTAAAATAGGATTTCTAATGCACATAGAGAATGGTCATTTTTATTAGGTAGGATTACAGCAGTAGCCTAACGACAGGATTTATAGGTGATGGTGACTTATGCATAAGCAGAATTTCGTGATAATGAAGTAATAAGCTATAACATGTTTTCTAATATGCAAAACCAGTAAACATAATTATCCTAAGGTAGGGTTTCTAATGAAAATAACACAACAGTCCTACAACATGATCTCTAATGCAAGTAACATAATATAGGTCTAAAGGCATGATTTCTACTGCAAATAAGCATAGTATAAACCTAAAGCATGATTTTTACCAATTTCCCCACAAAAATCATAAGAATCCCTACCCTTTTACTAATTTCCCCAATATCTGTTTACAAAGATGATTATTACAGACCAGAATTGAATGAATTACATAAATAAATATAAGTTATACTATAGGGAGCCTGAGATAGGCCCAAAGTGAACCTGGAAATACCAGGCCTTCAAAACAGTTCAGGATGCCAAAGCCTCATAGCCAATAGGGTGTCCTGGTGTGTCAAAGTTCCCTAAGGACCTTAGGGATCTTGGGCAATGCTCACACCAAGATCCTTTGAATAGGGAAGTGATTATGTGCATTGTGGAAGGGACAGCCCCAGTGTGCCAGAGTTAAGAGGAATCTCATGGATACCTAGGCAGAATTTAATAATCTAAGAGTAGAAGTGAGAGTGCTTGACATAGTTTGAAAGAGCTTAGTAAAACAGTGTAGAGATAAAACTTTTAGGAATGAAAAGGTTTTCAGGAATAGAAACATTTTAAAGAAAATACTAAGGGTGGAAAATAGTTTTGAAATCAATTCCGAGGAGAACAAAGATTCAACAAGCAACCACACAATAATAGAATGCCCAGATTCACAACCATTTAACAAACAACTTTACAAACGGGGGTCAGGGGGTTGGGAATCACATTAGAAACACATGAACATGGTACAAGGGGGAATCATATGGGATAACAAATGCACAGAACAACTAGGATTTTACTGATTCATAGACTTAACAAGTCAGTTATGGTAACAGGCAATTAAGACATAGAGACGGAGCGTGGGAATAGTCATGTTGAAGACAGTGGTGCATTAGTCATACCAATGAGGATCAATCAAATACATTAGGAGTCTAAGACACTAATATGAGGATAATTGTTGAGGGGAGTAAACAGGAACTGAACAAACATGCAAACAAGACAAAAGAGATCTAGGCATGCTCGATTAAACACTTAAACTAGAGAGGATAAAACTTAAACATACTGGGTAAAGCAGTAAACATGAAGACAATTAAATACGTAGCCAATTAAACTAGTGCAGGAATAGGCATGGATTTACATAAAGGAACACATAATGTTGAGTTGCATAATTGAACTAGAGACGTGCAGAATGTAAAGCAAGTAGAGTTCCACTGTCTAGCCTTGGCTTTCAGCCGGCTACACCAACAGTTAGCACAGGTAGCAGAGAAAGAAGAGCGAATTTGAGAATGTGTGTGTATTCTGAACTAATTGTTCGTGTGTTGAGAGGAAAACAAGAGTGCATATATAGCAATTTAAGAGTAGAACAAATAAGGTAAAGGAATCAACATTCAGTCAATTAAGGAAATCATAGAGTCACAGAATCCAATCACATAAGGGTTCGAAATAGACCTCCCTCAATTAGGGGTAATTGGTCAAACGGTAATAACATGGGAGTTTAATTAAGGAAAGAATCCTAATCATACCAAATAAGGGATCGGTACAATCACAAAATTATACGGGCAATCAGTTAAGGCATAGACGGCCAATTAAAATTCATAAACAAGGAAACAAACAAGATTTATGCATACGAATCTCTAACGGAGTAAAGCAATCAACAAAACTTTCAAAATAACACTGATTTCCGGAAAGAATTACTCAACTTCCATAAATAGAAATTAGACTAAGTAAAACCTTCCAGAAACATAGAACTTAGCCGAAAAGAGCAGGTTCGAACCCTAACAAACGTTAATTAGGGCAAAACCACAAAAATGCTGGATTTAACAAGGAACAATGTTTAAGTCCAAAAAATAGAGCAAAGTAATATGACCGGTATCAAAAATATCGAAACAGAAGTTGAAGAAAACCAGTATATCACAGAATTGACTAGGGTTTTAACAACCGTATGAAAATCAGTCAAAACGATGAAGAAACAAATACCTAAACATGAAGAATTTAGAAAAATCTTTAAAAACAGTTTGGGATGAACCCTAGCTTAGGAAGAGTGATAAAAAGTCAGAATAGTTAATTAAACATGAGATTTTTAAAGGAAAACACGTAAAAGTGCTCGAATCACCCCATATCTATACAGATCTGAGATGGATCGACAATAATGGACTAGGGTTTTCAGAAAAGTAGTAGAGATGAGAGAATAGGTCAAGAACCCATAAATTCGTAATAAACAATAAGAAGTTTTACTCATAGACGGAAAAATGGCTTGAGACAGGCTGTTAAACAAAGTTCCAAACTAGAACCAGTTGGGGTTCCTCGAGATCCTCTCAAGTATCTAAGAAATCGAATAGCCATGGCGTGTAGAAGACCAGGTCTGATCGGAGAAGGCATAGAAACGTCATAAGGGGGAGGTTTTTTTTCCGGTGACGACAACTAGAGTTAGGGTGGGCTTGAGAGAGAATGGAGAGGTTAGGAAAGCTGGGACGACAAAAAATGAAAAGTGAGGGGGGAGGGGGGTTAGGGTTGGTTGTGAATTAAAATGGTAAGGTTTATTGTGGACCGTCGATCTAAAAGATCAACGGCCACGATTTGATGGGGGTTTGGGTCGGGTAGGTGAAAATTGGGCTTAGGGTGAAATTGGGCTGGTATTTGAAAGGGGTTTGGGCTAATGTTTTAGGGGTTAGGTCCAAAAATTGAAGAAATTAAATAGGGCAATTTGTTAAATACCCACTAAATTGATAAAATAATTTGTAAAAATAGTTAATAAATGATAACAAATGATTTTTATGCATAGAAATGTTTTAAAATAGTTATTCGATATTTTAAAAAGACAATGACCTATTTTCTGGTAAAATAATGCAATAATGTACACATGGGCTATAATTGCAAAGTTATTGCAATTGTAACCCAAAAATGTAAATATGGCTATTTGTGAAAATATTTCGAGCTTAATATGACCATAAATAGCAAAATTGAATCATGAAATTTTGTAAAGTCATTTGTGATGCAATTTTGTTATTATTTATATAAATAAGATACTGGGATAAATTAATTTAAAAATATAGAAATTATGGAAAAATATCAATTGATGCTAATGCATATTCTTGAAGGTAGATATGCATTTAAAAATATTATAGGAAAAAATTGGGTATCAACAGACCCGGCATGTCGTTTTGAGTATTTTAGCCCCAATCCTCTAATTTGTGCTTCCTCCACAATATAACATAGATGAAGCATAACTTAGGGGACGGGGCTAAAATACTCAAAATGAAATAGCATTTACTTATCGTCACGAATTTACTTATCACTTGTTTGAAATAACATAATACTTATAATCTCCAAATAATCTTGTCCTTGAACTGATGTCAATTATCTTACGACAAATTCAACACACGTTACTACAAGGTGTAACATTGTCGTAATATAATACTGCAGAGTGTAACATCGTCGTAATATAATATTGTGGAGCATAACATCGACGTAATACTGCGGGGCGTAACATCATTCCCCCATTTGGAACATTCGCCCTCGAATTTTGACTGATGCACTTATCATTTTCATAACTTATGTCTTCCGAATTCTTTAGTACTCTCCTTTCCATCTAGGAAACTGTTCCGTGAATGATTCCAAAGGCCAGTGCATTCCCCCCTTTAGGCTTCTTTTCACATCACGATTTATGGTCGGAATCCTTCCAATCTCGTAACTGTTGCTATCTTCTATCATGCAGCATGTACGACTCTGACCTTGTAAATGTGCCTACGCGACTCATCTCTTTTTTTTCCTCCAGCTTTTAGCCAATCTCTAGGCCTTACTTTGTAAACATATAGAGAGCTTGATAAGATGTCTCTCTGGGCATCTATAGGTATACTGAAGTTGTTCGCTCGGTACCTTGTTGAACTTACGAATATTGCTATATCTTGTTTCATATACCAAGTTATCTATCCGTATGACTTTGCTCCATTTAGATAGGTCATACTATACAATAATTCTTACTTCGATTTATCATTGCCGAGGTCTGCTACCAAACTCTGGGTTACTCTCGTTACTTATCATGTATGTATAAATCTAAGTCCTTTAATGCTTCCTTTTTACTGTTTATCTTAAGAATGATGGCCTAATCTCACCTTCTACTATTGAACTTTTATCCATCTATTGTTGATTCACCTTAATGTTGATCTATAATCTACCACTGATAACTTGACCTCTTATGTAACACCGCCGCTAGGCTCACGTATCATCGGGGAACATCTGAAATGATTAGACTGATCCACCTGGGGCGATACCATGCTTTCATAACCGTATTTCATAGCATCCCAATGTGATTCACCTTATGTGGGTATTTTAATCTTGTACAATTCATGAAATCCCTTTCTTTTTTTCCTCGTCAAATCATTACTCAATCGAAGGCTAAACGTCATCCCTTTACCTATCACAATTACACCCTTATTGTACTACCGGGGCGACATTCCATCTCTTCTAAATGTTATTAGTCTTAGACTCCTTTGAGTTCATTCAGGCTATACTGAACTTTCTGTAACTTAGAGAAACCATCAGCTCTCTTGTTTTCATGGGCTTAATCTCGAGGACTTATCCATTCTCGTCACCTTCTCACTCGCCCTTTCTTATCCTTACTCTTGTCTTCCTAAAACCTTGTGTTATTCTGGAACATCAAGCGAGTCATCACATCGTCTCTAACTCTTTTTTACTGTCACGACCCAAAATCCTAACTCAGGTCGTGATGGCGCCCAACAACGGGGTCGGGCAAGCCAACACTCAATTTACTAAGGGTTCTTTCTTATTTGATTAAACATTTCAACATATACCAAATTTAAATCTTAAAACATAAATCGAAAAAGATAATTATCCAGTTTTAATCAAAAGCGGTCATAAGGAGGCGTGAGCTAATATATATACAGACCCGTAATCCATAATAACTACCACGTGTATGCCAGGAACTAGTGTCACAAGTCCTACAGGCATACTAACAGAATATACAAAAGATATAATATACAGTCCCATTGTCTGAAAGAAATAGACGGGAAATAAGCAGAAGAAACTCCATGGTGCTGCCGAGGATCGTCAGGAGAAGCAGCTCACCGTGAAGTCAGGTCCAACTATAATCAGAATCGAGCTCTGACCTGGTAACCAGATGCACCAACCTCAGAACCTGTACAATTAAGTACAGAAGCGTAGCATGAGTAAATAAATAAATTTTTATTCAGTGAGTATCCCGTCTAATATCGAAGAAGTAGTGACGAGAGGTCTACTTGACACTCTCTAAGGTCCAACAATATAATTTAAAAGAATATGATGAAAACAGTAGGCATGTAAAGGTAGTAAAGCAGCAAATATATAAGGCACTGAAATCTAAGTAAATACTGGAAGTAAATAAATAATTACCACTTCATCTTTCCCCAAATATCTGTCAAATCAATATCCATGAATTCAGTAACAATTTATCATGCACATACGGGATAAGGACAATCGGCCTGAGCCATAAAAATAATCATGTCTGTGCATTACCGAGGGTCGAACGACCTGAACCATAAGTGCGTCTTTTCCATAAAATAATCATATCTATGCACTGTCGAGGGTCGAACGGCCCGAACCATAAGTGCATATTTCCCATAAAATAATCATATCTATGCACTTCCGAGGGTCGAACGGCCCGAACCATAAGTGCATATTTCAATCCACCGTGGCGTACGACCCGCTCCCATGAGAGTGGGGGAAATCACACTCCGCTCGCGGAATGTAAATTGCGAAGCGGTCACATGGACATACAAAATTCTTTTAAAATTACTTTCCATAATCAACTTCTTCAAATTATCAAATCCCATAAAATCTCAGGGAACCAATGCTACATATCACATGAATTTATAACATATAATTCATTACGAGGAAGAACACAAGGCATGATGCTGGCCTAACTACCCGAACATAATAATAATAGCCGCTACATACGGACTCTCGTCACTTTGTACGTACGTAACCCCCACAAACATCACACATAGCATTTAATTCACCTATGGGGACAATTCCCTCTTACGAGGTTAGAAAGGAGACTCACCTCGTGCCGAATCTACTTCCCGGACCAAGAACGCGCCCAAAACTCCAAACTTGTCTCCCAAGGACTCGAAACTAATCAAACGTTACGTAAATATACTCAAAGCATGAAATTCTCCTACTTATTTAGTCAATTCATCATTCTTGAAGAAATCCCAAAATCCACCCTCGTGCCCGCACTCTCGGATTCCGAAAATTCTCGAAGGAAACACTCACCCATAACCTAAAGATCGTTAATATATGATTTTTGTATGATTTCATAGCCAATTCACGGGAATTTCTCTAAATTTTCGAAATCCCTAGGTTACTACCCAATTCCTTGATTTTCACTAACTAAGTAATTAATTTAACTAGTAATTCATGTATTAAACTAATACTAGGGTAGAATTTACTTACCTTATCAGTAGCTAGGTGGATTGGCTCTTTCCCAAGCTCTCTAGGTCGACAATGGTGGAAGAAAAATGGAGAAAATGAACATTTCCCGTGTTTTAAAAGAACACACTGCCTACAGTGGTTCCGCACCTGCGGCTCAAGGACCGCACCTGCGAGCAATAGCTCACACCTGCGGAAAATGGGACAAGGTCCTAGGCTCGCACCTGCAGGCAGGAGTCCGCACTTGCGACTCCGCACCTGCGATAAAGGACCCACGCCTGCGAGAACTGGGCAGCCCACCTGGGGGTCGCACCTGCGACTAGGGAACCGCACCTGCGGTCACACCAGATCAGGTGCACCAGCAACTGCTTCAGCTGGTTTTTGGCCTTATTTGGTGCCCAAGAGGCACCCGGACCCACCCGATCCCCCGTCCAGATATACCAAAAAGTCCCAAATGATAATACGGACTCGCTCGAGCCTTCGGAACACTCAAAACAACACAAAAACTCAAAATCACACCTCAAAACCCCTAGAATCAAAACTTAAGAACTTCAAGTTCTTGAATTCAATATCAATGCCCCGAACCGACCTATACTAATCGGAATTACACCAAATTTTGTAGGTAAGTCATAAATGACATAATAGAACTATTATCGATTTCGGAATTCCATTCGGACCTCGATAACACAAAAACACTCCCCAAACCACAATATGAACTTAAGGAAAATCTTATTTTGATATTGGGCGCCGAAATGCTCCCGGGTCATCCAAAACTCATTCCGAACATGAACCCAAGTCCGAAATCATCATACGGCCGGAACCGTCGAAACTCGATTCCGAGGTCATTTACTCAAAATGTTGACCGAAGTCAAACTTGGCCAAAAGGCCAACCTTAAGGAACTAAGTGTTCCTTTACTGCTATAAACACTTCCGAAACCCGGACCACCCGTCCCCCCAAGTCATAAATCACAATAAGCCGCTATGGGAAGTTTCATTTAGGGGAACGGGGTACGATAACATAAAACGACCGGTCGGGTCATTACATTATCCACCTCTTAAACAAACATTTGTCCTCGAACGGGTCTAGAATCATACATGAAGTGATGAATAAGTGCGGATATCTACTCCGCATGTCCTCCTCGGAATCCCAGGTCACTTCCTTGACTGGTTGGCCACTCCACTGGACCTTCACCGTAGAAACTCTCTTGGACCTCAACTGACGATCCTGCCTATCAACAATAGCAACTGGCTACTCCTCGTAGCCCAATCTCTCATCCAATTGAATAGTGCTGAAATCAGCCACGTGAGAGAAGTCGGCGTGGTACCGCCGGAGCATGGATACATGAAAGACCGGATGATCTCCTGATAAACTGGGAGGTAAGGCTAGCTCATAGGCGACCTCCCCAACACGCCTCAACACCTCGAAGGGACCTATAAACCTCGGGCTCAGCTTGACCTTCTTCCCGAACCTCATAATACCCTTCATCGGCGAGACCTTCAACAGAACCTTGTCTCCTTCCATAAATGATACATCACGTGCCCTCTGATCCGCGTAACTCTTTTGTCTGGACTATGCTGTGCGAAGCCTCTCCTGAATAAACTTCACCCTCTCCAAAGCATCCCTCACCAGGTCGGTGCCATATAACTTAGCCTCGCCAGGCTCAAACCACCCGATAGGAGAACGACATCGCCGACCATACAAAGCCTCAAATGGAGCCATCTCGATCCTGGACTGATAACTATTATTGTAACCAAACTCGGTCAAAGGCAAGAACTGGTCCCACTGACCTCCGAAGTCAATGACACATGCCCTGAGCATGTCCTCCAATATCTGAACTATACGCTTCTACTGGCCATCAGTCTGAGGGTGAAATGCTGTGCTGAGGTCTATCTGGGTGCCTAACCTACTGCGCAATGCTCTCCAGAAGTGCGAGGTGAACCGAGGACCTCGATCTGATATAATGGACACCGACACGTCGTGCAATCATCTATCTCCCGAATGTAGATCTGGGATAGCCTCTCAGAAGTATATGTAGTAGCTACTGGAATGAAATGTGCCGATTTGGTCAACCTATCCACAATGACCCAAACCGCATCAATCTTCCGCAAAGCCCGAGGCAACCTATCCAGGAAGTCCATAGTGATGCGCTCCCACTTCCACTCAGGAATGGGCATATGCTGAAGTAGGCCTCGTGGCCTCTGGTGCTCATACTTCACCTGCTGGCAATTAAGACATCTAGTCACATACTCTACAATGTCCCTCTTTATCCGCCTCCACCAGTAATGCTACTTCAAATCACGATACATCTTCGTAGAACCAAGATGAACAGAAAACCGAGAACTGTGTGCCTCCTCTAGAATCCTCTCCCTCAGGCCATCAACATTAGGAACACATAAATAGCCCTGAAGTCGCAGAACACCATCCTCGCCAATAGTAACCTCCTTGGCACCACCCTGTACCACTGTCTCCCGAAGCTCTGCTAAGCACGAATCATTGAACTGCCGGGCCTTAATCTCCCCTAATAGCGAATACTGAGCAACCACATGTGGTAAAAATCGACGAGGCTCTGAAAGGTCTAATATCACCAGGCGATTAGCCAAGGACTGAATGTCTAAGGCTAGAGGTCTCTCCTCTACTGCAATATAAGCCAAACTACCCATACTCTCTTCCTTCCTGCTTAAGGCATCTGCTACCACATCTGCCTTGCCCGGATGATAACGAATGGTGATATCATAATCCTTTAACAACTCAAGACATCTGAGCTACCTCAAATTAAGATCTCTCTGCTTGAACAAGTGCTGCAAGCTGCGGTGGTCTTCATAAACCTCACAGGACACCCCATACAAGTAGTGCCTCCAAATCTTAAGAGCATGAACAATCGCCGCCAAATCCAAATCGTCCACAGGGTAATTCTTCTCATAAACCTTCAGCTGGCGCGAAGCATAAGAAATAACTCTCCCTTCCTGCATCAACACACACCCCAAGCCAACGCGTGAAGCGTCAAAATATACTGTGTACATCCCAGAACCGGAAGGCAATAGCAGAACTGGTGCTGAAGTAAATGCCGCCTTGAGCTTCTGAAAGCTCGCCTCACACTCGTCAGACCACCGGAATGGGGCATTTTTATGAGTCAATCTAGTCAATGGAGCTACAAGCGAAGAAAACCCCTCCAAAAATTGGCGATAATAGCCTGCTAGGACCAAAAAGCTCCTGATCTTTGTAGCTGAAGTAGGATGCGACCAACTCTGAACTGCCTCGATCTTCTGAGGATCAAACTTGATACCCTCGCTGGATACCACATGCCCCAAGAATGCTACAGAATCAAACCAGAACTCACACTTGGAGAACTTAGCATATAGCTTCTGTTAATGCAAAATCTGCAGCACAACTCTCAAATGCTGCTCGTGCTCCCCCAGGATACATGAGTAAATCAAGATGTCATCAATAAAGACAATGACAAAGGAATCAATATACGGCCTGAAAACCCTATTCATCAAGTCCATGAATGCTGCTGGGGCATTAGTCAAGCCAAAGAACATTACCAGGAACTCATAGTGGCCATATCTCGTACGAAAAGCAGTCTTCGGAACATCTGAGGCCCGAATCTTCAACTGATGATATCCCGATCTAAAATCAATATTAGAAAATACCCTAGCACCCTGCAGCTGGTCAAAAAAATCATCGATGCGCGGCAAAGGATACTTGTTCTTAATGGTGACCTTGTTCAACTGGCGGTAATCAATATACATCCGCATAGACCCATCCTTCTTCTGTACAAATAGGACTGGAGCACCCCACGACGATACACTCAGTCTGATAAACCCCTTGGCCAACAACTCCTCAAACTGCTCTTTCAACTCCTTCAGAGCCATACAGTACGGGGGAATGGAAATAAGTTGAGTGCCTGGAGCTACATCAATGCAGAAATCAATATCATGATCCAGAGGTATGCCTGGAAGGTCTGAAGGAAATACATCAACGAACTCTCGAACAACTGGCACTGAATCAATCGTTAGAGACTTGGCGGTGGTGTCCTGCACATAAGCAAGATAGGCCAGACAACCCTTCTCGACCATATGTCGAGCCTTCAGGAATGAAATAACCCGGCTGGTTGCACTGACTAAGGAACCTCTCCACTCTAGCCTAGGTGACTCGGGCATGGCTAAAGTAACTATCTTGGCATGGCAATCTAGAACGACATGATAAGGAGATAGCCAATCCATGCCTAGAATAACCGACCATGTCGAGCAATAAAAGGTCCGTTCTGGTCTCGAATCCACAGAAGGTGATCACACAAGACCGATAGATCCGGTCTACCACCACAGAATTGCCAAGAGGAGTGGAACACATATATAGGAGGACCCAAGGACTCACGGGGAGCATCCAAAAAATGAGAAAATAATGCCGAAACATATGAATAGGTGGATCCTGGATCAAATAATACTAAAGCCTCTCTACCACATACTAAGATAATACTTGTGATCACGGCGCCTGAGGTCACTACATCCGATCTGGCCGGAATGGCATAGAATCTAGCTGGAGCACCGGAAGACTAAGCTCCACCAGAGTGAACAAGAGCTGACTGACCTCCCCCTGACTGGCCTCCACCTCTAGGACGACCCCTGCCTACCTGTCCTCCACCTCTAGGTACCCGGACTGCTGGTGCTGGACCCATCGGCTGATAACCCTGCTGCACTGCCTTGCCCCGAAACCTGGGACAATGCCTCCTTATATGACCTAGATCCCCACACTCATAACAACCTCAAGATACCATAGCCTTCTGCCCCGAAGAAGGACCTTGAATGGCCGGAGAGCGATGTGAGCCCTCTGGCATAGCACTGAAGTAGGGGCTGGAGGATCTCGGATGACTAGGATAATCACTGGGTGAACTATGAATGTGCGCATACGGGATAAGGACAATCGGCCTATGCCATAAAAATAATCATGTCTGTGCACTTCCGAGGGTCGAACGGCCCGAACCATAAGTGCATCTTTGCCATAAAATAATCACATCTATGCACTGCGGAGGGTCGAATGGCCCGAACCATAAGTGCATCTTTGCCACAAAATAATCATATCTATGCGCTGCCGAGGGTCGAACGGCCCGAACCATAAGTGCATCTTTCAATCCGCCGTGGCGTACGACCCGCTCCCATGAGTGTGGGGGAAATCACACTCCACTCACGGAATGTAAATTGCGAAGCGGTCACGTGCACACACAAAATTCTTTTAAAATTACTTTCCATTATCAACTCCTTCAAATTATCAAATTCCATAAAATGTCAGGGAACCAATGTGTCACGACCCAAACTGGAGGATCATGACTAGTACCCGGGCCATACTTGCCGAGTACCAACATACATTTTATCTAATCTTCTTATTATCTTTAAGGGCCGACGAGATCAATATAAGTGGTAGATATGGATTATGAACACCAAACAATGATAGATAATGGAATGAACATGGATAACATGGGATAACAAGACTGCCAAGAAACTACATATAAGTTAGGAGCTACCACGCTTCCATGAAAGACTATACAACAAAAATCATCCGACAAGGCATACCAACTATAGATAAGCCAAAACCTGTCTATGAGCCTCTAAAGGAGCATAAGTAATGCAACATAGTCGGAACAGGGCCCCGACATACCCATAATATCTATAACAAAAATGCATACCAAGACCACGACAAGTCTTGAGAAGGGATCTCACCTATAACCGCTGAACTGAAAATCCTACCGTGGTGTGGGAACTGCGTCTACCTGTCTATCAGGACCTGCAGTACGACATGAAACATCCAAAAATAAAAAGCATCCGTCTCTGTGGGCATCATCATTATCGTATCAACATCCGCCTCTGCGGGCATCATCATCATCATCATACAATACCCGAACGACTATAGTGCGGCTCGGTAGAGTAAAATAGATACATATATATAATGCATGTAGGACTCATTGGAATCATGTTCTGAACATTTCGGAGTGACGTAAGGTCGATATTCTTCGTTCACATTATTAGGATTAACTCTTCATCAAGAATATTATAAGAATCAAGAAGTACCAACAACATTGATAACATAAGAATAAAAGGAGCAACCTCAACATCAATTGTTCCATAAGAAGGGAAACAATGAGAGTACTGCTAGCTTCTAAGAGTAGAGTATCTTTGTAAGCTCGTTCATTGCATTATGTACAATTGGAGTCGTGCAAAAGAAGGAAAGGGATAGCCTCACATACCTTGTATATACTGCCCCAATCTCAATCTATGAAATTGTCACAACTCCTTAGTCTACAATAAGAGAAACGACACTATCGTTATCATTTAAGCGTCATAACTATTGTGTATCGACCACAACCTATTTTACGATGAAACGGACAGAAAGTCCCCTATATATGACTTCACACAAGTCAAAACAATCACCAAAAAGCCCAAACAACATCAATAATAATCAAATTGAGCCTCCCAAAACACTCCACACACAACCTAATAATTTCATACATAAGACGACCACCGTAGTCGTGTCAAACGACCCGGAAATGTTACGACGAATGACCAGCCCAAAACCCTACATATATATGGTGTTTCTCCACACCCTTCCTCCTCAAAAACTCCACAATAAAGTAGTAAAACACGCAGTCCTAAAGCAAGACAAAACAGTCCGCAAAATAGTCTGTTCAAGTGAATAACTCGAACTCACGGCTTCCGATCACTGTCCCGCGAGTTCTTACAAGTATAAAACGAATTACCATGAATTTACAGCACAAAAAATGGATGAAATAGAGCAGTAAAGTCACCTTACTTTCTGGATAACTCAGCCCTTATCTTGTTTCTTCAAACTCTAGGGTTTACCCCCAATTTGAACTTGAAAGAGAGGGAAAATCAATTAGGGTTTGTGGATAATTTTTGGGAGGAAATTTGCAGGGGTTTAGATCTGGTTATTTGTGAAATATAATGAGGAATATATTTCAGGAGATAACCCTTTTAATGGGCTCTTCGGATGACCCGAAGTTGCCTCTTTTTGGGCTATCATTTAACCAAGTAGGTGACCCACCTACTTGTCACCTAGCAGCTTGTGCAGTTTCACAAAAATGTCTATATCTCTCTACTCCAATGTCGTATTGATAAGCGGTTTAATGCGACTAGACTCATAGATCTTCAATTTGGTGGGTAGATCACCCTGTAATTCTTAGTAGATTGGGAGAAAAGCTAAATAACATTTGACCTAAAGTTTAAGTAAAATTATGAACCTAAGTTGCGACAACTCTTGTCGACTTTTGCTTCATAACTCGTTTGACTTCAAGACTATGATATGAATATTATATGATTCAAATAATTTAAAATACAACTTCTTGAGAATATCAAGCACCCCTAAGTTTACCCAAAAATACGAGTTACAACATCCTTGATTCGTTTAACTTCTAATACGTGTTAATCACTCTTATACACTCTTGTATCATTTAAGATCAATAGGATTAACTTCTTATCATCACAAAGATAATCTCTTCTCATGTTTACGTCGATTAACTTATGGCATGAGCCAACGTACGTGAATATGGGTTGTAACACCCTCCCCTCCTTAGGAGCATTCGTCCTCGAATGTCAGTGTTTAGGGGGAGCCTAACTCATCGTGGATTCCAACGAAAATTTCCGGCCCAGTTTTCCCCTATAAAATGGATAGTAGACAAACTTACAAGCAGTTAAACCCAACGTATTGCCTTGCAATGCTACGCAAAGCATTATGGATATGTACACTATCTGCATATCACCATTGTGTATTAAGGAAGAGTACTCTCAAGCTATTTCTTACCTCATAGAGCTTTTTCACCTTCTAATGCGTCCTGCATCCCCCCGACATCCTTGTTATCTTGAATTTGGAACAAGTAAGGGTATTTAGACTTCATATGCTCTTCCGCTTCCCAAGTAATTTCTTCCCTGTTCTTGTTCCTCCACAATACTTTGATGGAAGCTAAATCCTTTGTTCTTAGCTTGCGGACTTGTCAATCTAATATAACTACTGGCACTTCTTCATATGATAGATCCTCTGTAACTTATAAATCTTTGATAGGGATGACTCGAGAAGGGTCTCCAATACATTTCCTCAACATAGATACATGGAATACTGGGTGGACAAATTCTAATTCGGATGGCAATTCTAACTCATAAGCAACCTGTCCAATTTGTCGAATAATTTTGTACGGACCGATATACCGTGGACTCAGCTTACCCTTCTTCCCAAAATGCATAACATCCTTCATCGGCGAGATCCTCAAGAAAACCCAATCACCAACCTCGAACTCCAAATCACGACTTCGGACATCAGAACAAGACATTTGCCTGCTTTGTGCCGTTCTTAGCCGCTCTTGTATCAGTTTCACCTTCTCAATGGCTTGGTGAATCAAATCTGGCCCATATAGTTCTGTTTCACTAACTTCGAACCATCCAAGTGGTGATCTACATATCCTCCCGTATAGTGCCTCGTACGGGCCATTTTAATACTGGAATGATAGCTATTATTGTAGGCAAATTCTATAAAAGGAAGATGGTCATTCCAGTTCCCCTTGAAATCCAGAACACATGCTCGTAGCATATCTTCAATTATTTGAATGGTACATTCAGCCTGTCCGTCAGTCTGTGGATGGAATGCAGTGCTGAGATTCACTTGTGTGCCTAAACCCTTCTGAAAAGACCTCCAAAAGTTAGCCGCAAATTGCGCTCCTCGGTCTGATATAATAGATATCGGTACACCATGAAGCCTAACAATCTCCTTGATATACAACTTTGCATAATCTTCAGCTGTGTAAGTTGTTTTAACTGGCAGAAAATGGGCACATTTTGTAAGTCGATGAACTATCACCCATATGGAGTCAAACTTATGATAAGAGCGAGGCAATCCAATAATGAAGTCCATATTAATCACCTCCCATTTCCAGGTCGGAATCTCTATATTCTGAAGCAATCCACTGGGTTTCTGATGTTCGATTTTTACTTGTTGNTTACTGCTCGTTAACATCATGATACATCTTTGTCGAGCTGGGATGGATGGAATATCGGGATTGATGAATCTCAATCACTTCTCTCTCAACCCTGCCACATCAGGCACACATAACCAGCCCTGGTATCTCAGTGCCCTATCTGCTCCGATCTCAAAAGCCGTAATTTTACACTATTGAATGTTCTCTCTCAATCGTACTAAGGTAGGATCTTCATATTGCCGTGCTTTTACCTCGGCTACCAAAGATGATTCTGATGTATTCTGTACAGTAACGCTTCCTTCATCAGAGTCTAACAATCTAATTATCATATTCGCTGGCTGATGAAGCTCATTAGTCAACCCCTGTCTACTTGCCTCAATGTGTACTAAGCTTCCCATTGACTTACGACTGAGAGCGTCCGCCACAACATTGGCTTTACCGGGATGGTACAATATTTCGACCTCGTAATCTTTCAGTAATTCAAGACACCTACGCTGCCTCAAATTCAACTCCTTCTGCTTGAAGATGTATTTTGAACTCTTTTGATCTGTGTAGATGTTAACATGGACGCCGTATAATTAGTGCCGCCATATCTTCAAAGCATATATTACTGCAGCCAATTCTAAATCATGGGTCGGGTAATTCTTTTCATGCTTCTTAAATTGTCTTGATGCATAAGCAATCACCTTCCCATGTTGCATAAATACGCACCTGAAACCTATACCTGAGGCATCACAATATACCACATAACCTTCTGTTCCTTCTGGGAGAGTGAGCACTGGCGCATATGTCAATCGATTATTTAACTCCAGAAAACTTTGTTCACAAGCATTAGACCACTGGAACTTAGTAGCTTTCTATGTTAACCTAGTCAATGGTGATGATATATAGGAAAACCCTTCTACAAATCGCCTATAATATCCTGCTAGCCCCAGGAAGCTGCAGACTTTTGATGGTGTTGTAGGTCTCGGCCAATTCTTTACTGCATCGATCTTTTAAGTGTCGACACTAATACCCTCGTCAGATATCACATGGCCAAGGAATGCTACTGAGTTTAGCCAAAATTCACATTTGGAGAGCTTAGCATATGACTTACGATCCTGAAGCGTCTGTAATACTATTTGCAAGTGGCCCGCATGTTTCTCCTTCGAACGAGAATACAACAAAATGTCATCAATGAATACAATCACGAACACATCAAGATAGGGCCTGAATAAAGTATTCATGAGATCCATAAAAGCTGCTGGGGCATTTGTTAGCCCAAACGACATCACCAAGAACTCAAATTGCCCATATCTTGTCCGGAAGGCCATCTTTGGAATATCCTTCTCCTTAACCCTCACCTGATGATACCCTGAACGTAAGTCAATCTTGGAAAAATATTTGGCACCCTGGAGTTGGTCAAACAGCTCGTCAATCCTTGGAAGTGGATACTTGTTATTTATAGTAAACTTATTCAACTGTCGATAGTCGATACACATTCATAACGACCCGTCTTTCTTCCGCACGAATAGGACTGACGCACCCCAAGGTGAAGTGCTAGGCCTACTGAAGCCCTTATCCAGCAAGTCCTTCAACTGCGCCTTCAACTCGCGCAACTCTGCCGGGGACATCCTATATGGAGGAATAGATATGGGTTGAGTGTTAGGCAATACATCAATGCTAAACTCAATCTCCCTTTTAGGTGGAAGGCCTGAAAGTTCATCTGGGAAAACATCTGGAAATTCATTGACCACGGGGATTGATTGTAGAGTAGGTGGCCTTGTCTCCGCATCCCTAAAGTGAACGAGATGATAAATGTAACCTTTTGAGATCATCTTCCTTTCCTTAATATAGGAAATAAACCTACCTTTCGGTGTAGCAATGTTCCCTTTCCATTCGATGACAGTTTCATTAGGAAATTGAAACCTAACCATCATCATACATCAATCAACATTTGCATAGCATGAGGCCAACCAGTCCATTCCCATTATCACGTCGAAATCAACCATTTCTAATTCAAATAAATTCGCCAAGGTTTGACGACTACAAATCATCACTGTGCAACTGTTATATACCCTTCTAGCAATCACAGAATCTCCTATCGGAGTAGATACCACAAGTGGTTTACTTATCAATTCAGGTTCAATGCCAAACTTATTAGCCACAAAAGGTGTAACATATGTTAATGTAGATCTCAGATCAACCAACGCATATACATCGCAAGAAAACACAGACAATATACCCGTAACAACATCCTGAGATGACTCGAAATCTTGTCAACCTACTAGAGCGTAGGTTCGATTTTGAGCACCACTCGAACTCGGCACTGCACCTCTACCTCTACCACGACCTGTTTGACTGCTGAAAACCCCGTGCTGTAGGTCGAACGGATGAGGAAGAACCAGACACAGATCCAGTTGGCTGAGCCATACCACCACCTTCTCTATTGGGACAATCCCGCTTCATATGGCCAGGCTGTTCGCAAGAGTAGCACGCATCAAAACCTCGATGGTACAGTCCAAAGTGGGCCTTGCCACACTGATCACAACGGGGTGTTGGGAGTCTCGTCTGACTAGTATCCCTATGATATTGCGAGCTTGATGCCCGCAAACTCTAACCTGGACCAGAATAGGTAAATCGATCATACCGAGGCCTCTGAAACTGTGGAGGAGCACTAGCTATAGGTGGCGCCGAACTCCTCAAAAACTGGGTCCTAATACTACCTCTGAAGTCATAAGAATACCCTACAAGCCTCGCCCTCTTATGCTGGCCCCTATCCTGCTCCCTATCTGCCCTTTGCTGGATCTTACTATCCTCTAGGGTCTGATCATAAGCTTGAATACGGGAAATATACATGCCCTCCACCAAGGAGGCTGTCGTGCACTCATTTATCAGATGTGGTCCCAACCCGTTCACGAAAATATGCACCCTATAACTCATATCGGCCACCATATGAGGAGCATACCTTGCTAAAGAATCAAACTGCATGCTATACTCTCGCACACTCATATTACATTGTCTAAGGTTCAAGAACTTATCAGCTCTAGCTCGTCGTATCTCAACGGGAAAATAGTGACGAAGAAAGGCCTCAGAAAATTCATTCCACACAGCTGGAGGGGCATTCAGACCCCTGGATCTCTCCCAACTATCATACCAGAAAACCGCTAAATCCCGTAACCGATATGAAGCCAACTCTACTACCTATGTATCTATAGCATGCATAACCCGTATTGTACGATGAACCTGGTCAATAAAAGTCTGTGGGTCCTCCTTGGGGTCTGATCCGGTAAACACATGAGGGTCTAGATTAATAAAATCATGAACTCTTGTACTATCCGGTTTATCAACAGCACCGATATTCTTCCTCTGAGTCTGAGCAGCTACCAAGCTAGACAACAACTGCACCGAACTCCGCATATCCTACTCTATAGGGCCAGACAGAGGATTTGGTGGTGCTGGGTTCCTCCTAATATCCTCTGGATGAGACGAGTAGATGAGGTATGAGACGACATCTCACTCTAAGCCTCACTTTGGCCTACTCTGCCTTGAGGCACCTGACTGGTACCCTTTCCCGCAGCTATATCAAGTCGTCTACTAATCGATTGCTTCCTAGTCGAAGGCATCGCTGAAAGAAAACAAGGTTAATATTAGATACAACACTAAGGACTCAACTCTACGCACGATCTAGATTTAGGAAGAAGGTAACAACCCTAGATGTCACGTATTCTCCTGATTATAAATGTGGCGCGCTACACATCCATAATCAAGACTCTACTAGACACGGCTCATAGACAACCCCTAAGACATACTTGCTCTGATACCAAGTTTGTCACGACCCAAACTGGAGGATCATGACTAGTACCCGGGCCATACTTGCCGAGCACCAACGTACATTTTATCTAATCTTCTTATTATCTTTAAGGACTGAAGAGATCAATATATGGATTATGAAAACCAAAAAATGATAGATAATGGAATGAACATGGATAACATGGGATAACAAGACTGCCAAAAAAACTACATATAAGTTAGGAGCTACCACGTTCCATGAAAGACTATACAACAAAAATCATCCGACAAGGCATACCAACTATACATAAGCCGACACCTGTCTATGAGCCTCTAAAGGAGCATAAGTAATGCAACATAGTCAGAACAGGGCCCCGACATACCCATAATATCTATAAAAAAAATGCATACCAAGACCACGGCAAGTCCGGAGAAGGGATCTCGCCTATAACCGCTGAACTGGAAAACCTACTGTGGTTGGGGAACTGAGTTTACCTGTCTATCAGGACCTGCATCATGACATGCAGCATCCACAAATAAAAAGAACGCCAGTATGGATAATGTACTGAGTATGTAAGGCAGGTCAATATAAATATGAACAATAATATAAAGAGAGGTAGAGAAGATACAACCTGTAACATCTCAGTGCTTCTAAGAGACAGTAACATGAAATTCATGATACATATATACACATAATCTTTTGAAAACATGCACCTCTGTGGGCATCATCATTATTGTATCAACATCCGCCTCTGTGGGCATCATCATCATCATATCATACCCGGCCTCGAAGAGGACTCGATAAATCCAACTGATCGGTGGTTGCACAATAGGTTCCATACCCGGCCGACTATAATGCGGCTCGGTAGAGTAAAATAGATACATATATATAATGCATGTAGGAATCATTGGAATCATGTTCTGAACATTTTGGAGTGACGTAAGGTCGTACATTATTAGGATTAACTCTTCATCAAGAATATTATAAGAATCAGGAAGTATCAACAACATTGATAACATAAGAATAAGAGGAGCAATCTCAACATCAATTGTTCCATAAGAAGGGAAACAATGAGAGTACTGCTAGCTTCTAAGAGTAGAGTATCTTTGGAAGCTCGTTCATTGCATTATGTACAATCGGAGTCGTGCAAAATAAGGAAAGGGATAGCCTCACATACCTTGTATATGCTGCCCCAATCTCAAGCTATGCAATTGTCACGACTCCTTAGTCTACAATAAGAGAAACGACACTATCGTTAGTATTTAAGCATCATAACTATTGTGTATCGACCACAACCTATTTTACGATGAAACGAACAACACCTCCCCTATATATTACTTCACACAAGTCGAAAAAATCACCAAACAGTCCAAACAACATCAATAATAATCAAATTGAGCCTCCCAAAAGAGTCCACACACAACCTAATAACTTCATACATAAGACGACCACCGTAGTCGTGTCAAATGACCCGGAAATGTTATGTAGAACAACCAGAACACAACCCTACATCTATATGGTATTTATCCAAACCCTTACTCCTCCAAAACTCCACAATACAGTAGTAAAACACGCAGCACAACAGCAACACAAAACAGTCCGCAAAATAGTCCGCTACAAGTGAATAACTCGAACTCACGGCTTCCGATCACCGTCTCGTGAGTTCTTACAAGTATAAAACGAATTACCATGAATTTACAGCACAAAAAATGGATGAAAAAGAGCAGTAAACACACCTTACTTTCTGGATAACTCAGCCCATATCCTGGTTCTTCAAACTCTAGGGTTTACCCCCAATTTGAACTTGAAAGAGAGGGAAAATCATAGGGTTTGTGGATAGTTTTTGGGAGGAAGTTTGCGGGGATTTAGGTCTGGTTATTTGTGAAATATAATGAGGGATATATTTCATGAAATAAGTCTTTTAATGGGCTCTTTGGATGACCCGAAATTGCCTCTTTTCGGGCTATCATTTAACCAAGTAGGTGGCCCACCTATTTGTCACCTAGCAGCTTGTGTAGTCTCACAAAAGTTTCTATATCTCTCTACTCCAATGTCGTATTGATAAGAGGTTTAATGCGTTGAAAACTAGACTCATAGATCTTCAATTAGGTGGGTAGATCAACCTGTAATTACAAGTATATTGGGAGAAAATCTTAACAACATTTGACCTAAAGTTTAAGTAAAACTATGAACCTAAGTTGCGACAACTCTTGTCGACTTTTTCTTCATAACTCGTTTGACTTCAAGACTATGATACGGATATTATATGATTCAAATACCTTAAAACATGACTTTTTGAGAATATCAAGCACCCCTAGGTTTACCCAAAAATACGAGTTACAACATCCTTGATTCGTTTAACTTCTAATACGTGTTAATCACTCTTATACACTCTTGTATCATTTAAGATCAATAGGATTAAATTCTTATCATCTCAAAGATAATCTCTTATAATGTTTATGTCGATTAACTTATGGAATGATCCAACGTATGTGAATATGGGTTGTAACACAATACTACATATCACATGAGTTCATAACATATAATTCATTATGAGGAAGAACACAAGGCATGATGTGGGCCTAACTACCCGGACATAATAATAATAGCCGCTACGTACGGACTCTCGTCACTTTGTACGTACGTATCCCCCCAAAACATCACAAATAGCATTTAAATCACATATGGAGACAATTCCTCTTACGAGGTTATAAAGGAGATTCACCTCGTGCCGAACTTATTTCCCGGACCAAGAACGCGCCCGAAACTCCAAACTCGTCTCCCAAGGACTCGAAACTAATCAAATGTTACGTAAATATATCAAATTATACTCAAATCATGGAATTGTCCTACTTATTTAGTCAATTCATCATTCTTGAAGAAATTCCAAAATCCACCCCCGGGCCCGCACGCTCGGATTCCGAAAATTCCCGAAGGAAACACTCACCCATAACTTAAAGATCGTTAATATATGATTTTTGTATGATTTCATAGCCAATTCACGGGAATTTCTCTAATTTCTCGAAAGCCCTAGGTTACTACCCAATTCCTTGATTTTCACTAATTAAGTAGTTATTTAACTAGTAATTAATGTATTAAACTAATACTAGGGTAGAATTTACTTACCTTATTAGTAGCTAGGTGGATTGGCTCTTTCCCATGCTCTCTAGGTCGACAATGGTGGAAGAAAAATGGAGAAAATGAACATTTCCCGTGTTTTAAAAGAAGACACTACCAACAGTGGTTCCGCACCTGCGGCTCAAGGACCGCACTTGCGGTCTCACACCTGCGAGCAATAGCTCGCACCTGCGGAAAATGGGACAAGGGCCTGGGCTCGCACCTGCGGGCAGGAGTCCGCACCTGCGACTCCGCACCTGCGGGAAAGGGTCCACACCTGTGAGAACTGGGCAGCCCACCTGGGGTCACACCTACGAGGCTGGGACCGCAGGAGCGGTCTTGCACCTGCGACTGGGCAACCACACATGCGGTCACTCCAGATCAGGTGCACCAGCAATGACTTCAGCTGGTTTTTGGCCTTGTTTGGTGCCCGAGAGGCACTCGGGCCCACCGGAGCCCCCGTCCAAATATTGCAACAAGTCCCAAATCATAATACGGACTCGCTCGAACCTTCGGAACACTCAAAACAATGCAAAAACTCAAAATCACACCTCAAAACCCCTGGAATCAAAATTTAGAACTTCAAGTTCTTGAATTCGATATCAATGCGCCGAACCGACCTATATTACTCGGAATGACACCAAATTTTTCAGGCAAGTCATAAATGACATACGGAACTATTCCCGATTTCTGAATTTCATTTGCACCTTGATTTCACAAAAACACTTCCCAAACCACAATATGAACTTAAGGAAACTCTTATTTCGATATTTGGGCCCGAAATGCTCCCGGGTCATCCAAAACCCATTCCGAACATATGCCCAAGTCCAAAATCATCATACGAAGATATCAGAACCGTCAAAACTCGATTCCGAGGTTGTTTACTCAAAATATTGACCAAAGTCAAACTTGGCCAAAAATTCCAACCTTAAGGAACTAAGTGTTCCTTTACTGCTCTAAACACTTCCGAAACCCGGACCACCCGCCCCCGTAAGTCATAAATCACAATAAGCCGCTATGAGAAGTTTCATTTAGGGGAACGGGGTCCGATAACGCAAAACGACCAGTCGGGTCGTTACATTTACTCTCTTAACTATACAACTCAGTACCTAGAAACCATAGGTTGGAAGACATGCTACTGACGACGCTGCTATCATTCCTGGATACTGAATCCTCACGCTTCTAGATTTCTATCCGACGTATGGATTATTCACAATCTTCTGCACCTGAGTATCTCGTATGTTGTTCAACTTTACCTTACTTACCTTAAAATCTTGCATCACATCTTCTATCTCTTTCATGATCTCCCTTCCAGATAGTTATAGTTCACATCTACGACTTGAAGCTCTATTATAATACTTGCACCTCTGGTGCATACAAAATCCAGTGGGAGCTTCATACTGACTTCCTATGAGGCTATTACTTTTCTAACTGGCTTTATCGTAGAGCTGTTATATAATATGGCTACTATACTATCTCTCGTGTACCTATGATATTAAGAGGGGTTATTCAATGTTCCCAATCATGATGTCTATAATTTTCTGGGTCCAATAATCAGACTCTTGATTTACTGAGTTGATGTAATTCTTTAGTTTCCTCTTCCCTCTAATCAAACTTTATGTAGGCTTAAGCTATCTTCCAATCTGCGGCTCCTGGTATTAGTTATTACTATCCATCATACAATCCTCTAACAATTCAATCCTTTGTCTATGACTTGAACTCAATTCTTTCTTTTAACTTATACTGGAGTCTTCTACGACTGTATAATTGTCAACATATATGCTGCATGGATAGTACTCCAAAATCTTAAATGCTTTCATAACGTAACTAAATCTGGATCATAGACCGAATAATTCTTTTCGTTCCTTTTCAGCTTTCTTTAAATGTAAGCTATTACTTTTCCTGGTCTTTCTGCCCCTTGTTGCGTGCATACTTAGCTTATCTTAGTTCCCATGCATGCCGAAATTTTCGTGCAGCTCATATGATCTCGAATCCTACTTTTTATTTTACTTCCCATTCATTAGCCACAGTAGGTGTCACTTTCTTATAGAGTTCTTACAATGTGGTAGTGAGACTGTTGTTACAAGACCATTTCCTCTTTAGGTCACTGTGCTCAAGTTGAAACCTTTTTTCTTATTACCTCAGGTATTCTTTCGTTGTAATACTTAGGGAAGACTCTCTGACTTTTGTAAAGCTGTGAGCTTATTATATCGTATACTCGACAAATTTTTTGATGTCCTTCCTCACCTATAATTATCCGTAGTTACTTACCTCCACGCCCTTGTGCTTGTAGGGTTGCTTCTGAACTGGTATTTTGACTGTCTTCCCAGTGGCACTTTTTTTTTTACTTCCATAACACTCATATGATACTTTTAACTACCCCAACTCCTATATGAATATTTCTCAAGGATCACAATGTCATAACTGTGAACCTGAATTCACTGTATTGGGTTATACTATGTTTATATTGCACGATCTGTTGATTTGTCTTTATCCTCTTGTCTATCCATAACTAGGCCTTTCCTGAATCAACTACTAACTACTTATAGATGTTTTACCTCTTCATCCTGTAGATATTTTACCTCTTCATCTTTGACGTTTTTTCACATCATCAATGACCCTTATTTGCCTTGCAGTAATCTTTCTGTACCAAGGATAACGAAATTTCCTTACTCGCGATGGTGACACTTAGTGTAACTGGAAAATACAGTCCCTTAAGCTTAACTTTACTCACATTGCTTGCTTTAGGGAAGCTTTTTCCTGAATGACCATTATCTGAATTTCTCATGAATCTTCTTCTGTTATCCATTCTATTATTGCCGGAACGAAATATGAAATTCTCATGATGTCGACCATTATCAAATCAATCAGCCCCCAATTTATGTTTAGTTTTTCTTGTTCACCATCCCATACTGATTTCTATTATTCTGGGTTCTAAATTTTCCTTCTGGTAGTCGCATTGGAGTCACGAACTTATTTCTCAAAATGAGGATGTGACTTTTGATGTGTGGCTAGAATTCGTGATTTTAAGCATTATTTACCTCGCATTTTATGTACTTT